>JAVTVY010030658.1:0-125623 GCA_036873755.1 Hanleya hanleyi
ATCTTCAGGGAGGTTTGATAGTAAAGTTTACTTCAAGCCAACGGACAGTCGCCAATTGTTACATCATTCTTCATTTCATCCTCCGTATACTTTCCGAGGCATCGTAAAGTCTCAGTTTATAAGATACCGCCGTATTTGTAACAATGAATGTGATTTTAATAACGCTTGTTACATTCTTATCAAAGCACTCTTAAAGCGGGGCTACTCTGCTCGTGGCTTGAGAAAAATCAAAGCAGATATGAGCAAAAGCAACCAAAACTCGGCTTGGCCAAGAAAAGTTCAACAGCGTCTGGACTTTCTCCCACTTATCATGAAATACTCCCCTAATGTTCGTCTTATTAAACAGTTTATTCAGAATAAACATGAAGTTTTGAACTCCAGATCGGTTGGATTACTTCCACCGATTCGAACGTCTTTCAATCGTTCTAAGAATCTGAAAGATACACTAGTGCGTTCCAGAATAAACTATTGAATATTCAGTAGATAGATGGCGCTGCGGATTATGTGTGTATTATCCGGGGACTTTGTCTCTTTAGGTGTTAGCCGCCATTTGCATTTTCAGTCTGTGCTTTCTGTTCAAACAGTCCAGACGCTTTTTATCCATGTCTTTTATTGTATGAGTTGACCACTGGTGTTTTATAGTTTTTATCGTTCTACGGAACTTCATTTTTTTCTGTTTTATCTCTATTTGGCTTCTACTGATCCGGTCGTTCAACTGCAGATACAATTTACATGATTTTTAGAGGGAACTGGACTTATTGATTATCACCATATAGGTGAACTCTAACTGAACGCGACGTTAACTTTCCCTCTCCCTCTCTATATCTCTCTCACTATACACATGATATAGACTCTCCGGTTATGAGGCCGGTACACCGTTTTTCGGGATTCCATTATTTACTGTAGTTTTTCTAATCCCCACCTTTCAATACCTCCTGATGAAGTCTATTATAGATGAAAGCGCTTGAGGATTTATTTTTTATGAATACAAATGGGACTTAGTACTCGTTTGTTTTCCTCGCTTTATATTGTACATATCTGCACGTTGTGTACATACACGGTGATGGGTTCATGTTTACTTGTCAGTATGACTACCTTGGATGTTGAAGCACAATAGATCTTTTAACTTCCTTCTTGCCGACCTGTTTTTATATGTCTCTTACATGCTGTATCAGCAGGTCCTTTGGCTTTAACTGCACTTGATTTCTGCTGCTATATTTGAGATTTTACTACGAACGTCATCCAACATGAAGATTACTCTCATTCCGAATAAACAAACGGCCTTTGGGTCTGATTTACGAATTTTTCGAGAAAATCTGGATGACAGAGTACCATTTGTGGCGGATGCCAACATTATCAACTCTTGTGTCAAATTGGTGAGGCTTATACATCACAACAGTTTCTTTTCTCCGGATAAAGCACCCCAATGGTTGTCTAATAAAATTGGTCGAGTTCGTACATCAATTCACCCGATTTTACCTAACGACCAGATTGCTAACCAACTGAACGCTTTGTCGGAACAGTGGCTAATCTCCACCTCTAATACTATCCATGAGCATTATAATCAAGAGATTACAAATCTCTTAAATAATCTTAGTCGTCAATTACCAGAAGGCCCTTCGATGGAATTGACCAATGCCACCAAACGGATGCTTCGTAGAAGCAATAAAAAGATTAGTCTGGAATTAATAGACAAAGTCTTTCAAATGCTTGAGAGCCTACAACAACAAAAAACAGAACTGTAGATAGTTTGCAAAACAAATCGGATGCGAGTTCCCCACTATCGCCTATGTCCGAATTAATTAATAGAGTTTGCAATGATCAGCTTGGAGGCTGGCCCTCACAGTCACCATCTTCAGATATTACTGTTAACCTAGATAATGATATAGATCACTTGGGGGAGTGGCCATCTCGCTCTTCAACCTCTGAAATTCCCCATATTTCTACATCTTCTCCGAATCGAAACACTTCCAGGAATTCGTTAAGTGAATTGGCAGTGAATCCAATCTCTGTACGAAACTCGTTTTCTTCACTAGAGAGAGAAGATTGCCCGGAATCTACGGATGATTGTCCGGATCACACATCGCTGACAGACTTCCCGGAAATGCCTCCTGCATCACATACATCTCCCACTTTCCCAACCACAAACAAAAAACGAGGTCTTCCGACAGAGATGATTTCTCTGGACTCTAACAAGCGCTCGAAGGCCGCTCATTTCTTCACATCGGGGGCCCATACCTCGCCAAACACGGCCTTTCTCGTTTTGCAAGGTTACGAAGTCAACTTCGGGCCATAAATTCACCCAAATTGGTTCTGGGGGATTCCAATCTCGCGAGAATACAGGAGTCAGAATCAGATTGGCATATTTTTGCACTACCTGGTTTCACCATGAAAAAATTGGCTGACTTACTCAAGGGGGTAGAGTTACCTAATATTAAACAGTTAGTACTGAATATAGGGGTAAACGATCGTGGCAATTCATCTAGGAATATCAAGGCTCTTTTCTCCTCACTAAAAGTAGCTATTAGCAGCAGCTTCCTTCATGCCAAAGTTATATTTAATCCCATCACCCTGTCGAAGGGATCATCAGAGGAACTGTGTCTCATTGACCAGCTCAATCAACTGTTCTTTGGGGACAGCTTTTTTCATTATTTCGACTCCGATATAAACATCGAGCATCAAGCCGATGGTGTTCATTGGTTACCAGAAACAGCTAATAAGCTTTTTAAATCCTGGGTTATTTATACCAATGATCAGGAAAACTAAAAAGGAATCTCGATTTACAATTATTTAAAACGTCTAGCACAGTCTATAATCTCTCTTCTCGTCCACTTTCGGACGCTGAAATTAGTCTTTTAGAGAAGGGGTTGTCTTTTGTACCGACACCAATTCTCTCCCGCTTTGAAGAAACTTCACAAAATCTTATTGACATAGATCATTTTTTACGGCGTATGGAACTTAAGTATTATTTTCTTGAGAAAGACACTGGCCCATTAGTGAAAGGCCGTCTCAAGATGAAATCAAAATGGAGACCAGAAGAGCACCAGTTATGCTCCGATATCCATCGATTCAAATCACAACTTTGTCATTACATCTCTATTTTTCCATATACTAATCCTCGTGATAATCTCTCAACCAGAGAACGAGAAGCTATGCTATTGCTCTCTAGATGTAATGATATTATCATCAAATCAGCAGACAAAGGAGGGGCTACAATTGTTATGGACAAATCCTTATATATAGCTGAGGCTCTCAGACAGTTGGAAGATACTGAATATTATGTTCCTATTGAACATCCATTGCTACTTGAAAATCAAAGCCTCATTAAAGATATTCTGTTTGATACTTATCGTGAAGGAAATATAACTATAAAGGAATTTGATTATTTAACAGATGTAAGCCAATGTCGTGATAGGATATTCTATCTATTACCCAAAATACATAAAGATATTCGATCTTGGCCTAACTCACGTATGCCGAAAGGGCGCCCTATTGTGTCTGACTCGGGCAGCGAAATGGCCCGTTTAGCAGAATACATAGACTATTGGCTGAACCCTATTTCTCAAAAGCATGCTAGTTATGTCCGTGATACCACCGACTTCCTGAATTGCCTAGTAGAACATTCTTACGATGCTCAGGTACTCATCTTTACTTTCGATGTTGAGTCCCTCTATACCAATATTGAATCGGACGAGGGCTTAGGCGTCATAGCTGAGGCTTTATCACGTCATCCGTCACCAAACAGGAATGATCAACATCTTTTGACATTATTGGATATTTCTTTGAATAAAAATGACTTTTCTTTTGGCCCTAAGCACTTCCTTCAAGTAAAAGGTACTTCTATGGGCAAACGTTTTGCCCCGTCATATGCCAATATATTTATGGCCGATTGGGAAGAGAAAGCTCTCGCCAAGTGTCCTATCCAACCTCTCCTTTGGAAGCGATACTTGGATAATATTTTCGGGGTGTTCCCTGGTTCACTTGATGAATTTCGGGACTTTGTTCATATCTTGAATGAACATAAATCCAATATCCGTCTGCAATATAATGTTCAATTTCATTCTGTTCCATTCCTTGATGTTACCATTTATAAAGGTAGTAGATTTATATCTTCAGGGAGGTTTGATAGTAAAGTTTACTTCAAGCCAACGGACAGTCACCAATTGTTACATCATTCTTCATTCCATCCTCCGTATACTTTCCGAGGCATCGTAAAGTCTCAGTTTATAAGATACCGCCGTATTTGTAACAATGAATGTGATTTTAATAACGCTTGTTACATTCTTATCAAAGCATTCTTAAAGCGGGGCTACTCTGCTCGTGGCTTGAGAAAAATCAAAGCAGATATGAGCAAAAGCAACCAAAACTCGGCTTTGCCAAGAAAAGTTCAACAGCGTCTGGAATTTCTCCCACTTATCATGAAATACTCCCCTAATGTTCGTCTTATTAAACAGTTTATTCAGAATAAACATGAAGTTTTGAACTCCAGATTGGTTGGATTACTTCCACCGATTCGAACGTCTTTCAGTCGTTCTAAGAATCTGAAAGATACACTAGTGTGTTCCAGAATTAACTATTGAATATTCAGTAGATAGATGGCGCTGCGGATTATGTGTGTATTATCCGGAGACTTTGTCTCTTTAGGTGTTAGCCGCCATTTGCATTTTCAGTCTGTGCTGTCTGTTCAAACAGTCCAGACGTTTTTTATCTATATCTTTTATTGTATGAGTTGACCACTGGTGTTTTATAGTTTTTATCGTTCTACGGAACTTCATTTTTTTCTGTTTTATCTCTATTTGGCTTCTACTGATCCGGTCGTTCAACTGCAGATACAATTTACCTGATTTTTAGAGGGAACTGGACTTATTGATGATCACCATATAGGTGAACTCTAACTGAACGCGACGTTAACTTTCCCTCTCCCTCTCTATATCTCTTTCACTATACACATGATATAGATAGACTCTCCGGTTATGAGGCCGCTACACCGTTTTTCGGGATTCCATTATTTACTGTAGTTTTTCTAATCCCCACCTTTCAATACCTCCTGATGAAGTCTATTATAGATGAAAGCGCTTGAGGATTTATTTTTTATGAATACAAATGGGACTTAGTACTCGTTTGTTTTCCTCGCTTTATATTGTACATATCTGCACGTTGTGTACATACACGGTGATGGGTTCATGTTTACTTGTCAGTATGACTACCTTGGATGTTGAAGCACAATAGATCTTTTAACTTCCTTCTTGCCGACCTGTTTTTATATGTCTCTTAGATGCTGTATCAGCAGGTCCTTTGGCTTTAACTGCACTTGATTTCTGCTGCTATATTTGAGATTTTACTACGAACGTCATCCAACATGAAGATTACTCTAATTCCGAATAAACAAACGGCCTTTGGGTCTGATTTACGAATTTTTCGAGAAAATCTGGATGATAGAGTACCATTTGTGGCGGATGCCAACATTATCAACTCTTGTGTCAAATTGGTGAGGCTTATACATCACAACAGTTTCTTTTCTCCGGATAAAGCACCCCAATGGTTGTCTAATAAAATTGGTCGAGTTCGTACATCAATTCACCCGATTTTACCTAACGACCAGATTGCTAACCAACTGAACGCTTTGTCGGAACAGTGGCTAATCTCCACCTCTAATACTATCCATGAGCATTATAATCAAGAGATTACAAATCTCTTAAATAATCTTAGTCGTCAATTACCAGAAGGCCCTTCGATGGAATTGACCAATGCCACCAAACGGATGCTTCGTAGAAGCAATAAAAAGATTAGTCTGGAATTAATAGACAAAGTCTTTCAAATGCTTGAGAGCCTACAACAACAGAAAAACAGAACTGTAGATAGTTTGCAAAACAAATCGGATGAGAGTTCCCCACTTTCGCCTATGTCCGAATTAATTAATAGAGTTTGCAATGATCAGCTTGGAGGCTGGCCCTCACAGTCACCATCTTCAGATATTACTGTTAACCGAGATAATGATATAGATCACTTGGGGGAGTGGCCATCTCGCTCTTCAACCTCTGAAGTTCCCCATATTTCTACATCTTCTCCGAATCGAAACACTTCCAGGAATTCGTTAAGTGAATTGGCAGTGAATCCAATCTCTCTACGAAATTCGTTTTCTTCACTAGAGAGAGAAGATTGCCCGGAATCTACGGATGATTGTCCGGATCACACATCACTGACAGACTTCCCTGAAATGCCTCCTGCATCACATACATCTCCCACTTTCCCAACCTCAAACAAAAAACGAGGCCGTCCGACAGAGATGATTTCTCTGGACTCTAACAAGCGCCCGAAGGCCGCTCATTTCTTCACATCGGGGCCCATACCTCGCCAAACACTCCGAAGCAGGCTTGTAAGTCTGTTGAAATACAGCTACGTAGAGGTGTCGGCCTTTCTCGTTTTGCAAGGTTACGAAGTCAACTTCGGGCCATAAATTCACCCAAATTGGTTCTGGGGGATTCCAATCTTGCGAGAATACAGGAGTCAGAATCAGATTGGCATATTTTTGCACTACCTGGTTTCACCATGAAAAAATTGGCTGACTTACTCAAGGGGGTAGAGTTACCTAATATTAAACAGTTAGTACTGAATATAGGGGTAAACGATCGTGGCAATTCATCTAGGAATATCAAGGCTCTTTTCTCCTCACTAAAAGTAGCTATTAGCAGCAGCTTCCCTCATGCCAAAGTTATATTTAATCCCATCACCCTGTCGAAGGGATCATCAGAGGAACTGTGTCTCATTGACCAGCTCAATCAACTGTTCTTTGGGGACAGCTTTTTTCATTATTTCGACTCCGATATAAACATCGAGCATCAAGCCGATGGTGTTCATTGGTTACCAGAAACAGCTAATAAGCTTTTTAAATCCTGGGTTATTTATACCAATGATCAGGAAAACTAAAAAGGAATCTCGATTTACAATTATTTAAAACGTCTAGCACAGTCTATAATCTCTCTTCTCGTCCACTTTCGGACGCTGAAATTAGTCTTTTAGAGAAGGGGTTGTCTTTTGTACCGACACCAATTCTCTCCCGCTTTGAAGAAACTTCACAAAATCTTATTGACATAGATCATTTTTGACGGCGTATGGAACTTATTTATTTTCTTGAGAAAGACACTGGCCCATTAGTGAAAGGCCGTCTCAAGATGAAATCAAAATGGAGACCAGAAGAGCACCAGTTATGCTCCGATATCCATCGATTCAAATCACAACTTTGGCATTACATCTCTATTTTTCCATATACTAATCCTCGTGATAATGTCTCAACCAGAGAACGAGAAGCTATGCTATTGCTCTCTAGATGTAATGATATTATCATCAAATCAGCAGACAAAGGAGGGGCTACAATTGTTATGGACAAATCCTTATATATAGCTGAGGCTCTCAGACAGTTGGAAGATACTGAATATTATGTTCCTATTGAACATCCATTGCTACTTGAAAATCAAAGCCTCATTAAGGATATTCTGTTTGATACTTATCGTGAAGGAAATATAACTATAAAGGAATTTGATTATTTAACAGATGTAAGCCAATGTCGTGATAGGATATTCTATCTATTACCCAAAATACATAAAGATATTCGATCTTGGCCTAACTCACGTATGCCGAAAGGGCGCCCTATTGTGTCTGACTCGGGCAGCGAAATGGCCCGTTTAGCAGAATACATAGACTATTGGCTGAACCCTATTTCTCAAAAGCATGCTAGTTATGTCCGTGATACCACCGACTTCCTGAATTGCCTAGTAGAACATTCTTACGATGCTCAGGTACTCATCTTTACTTTCGATGTTGAGTCCCTCTATACCAATATTGAATCGGACGAGGGCTTAGGCGTCATAGCTGAGGCTTTATCACGTCATCCGTCACCAAACAGGAATGATCAACATCTTTTGACATTATTGGATATTTCTTTGAATAAAAATGACTTTTCTTTTGGCCCTAAGCACTTCCTTCAAGTAAAAGGTACTGCTATGGGCAAACGTTTTGCCCCGTCATATGCCAATATATTTATGGCCGATTGGGAAGAGAAAGCTCTCGCCAAGTGTCCTATCCAACCTCTCCTTTGGAAGCGATACTTGGATGATATTTTCGGGGTGTTCCCTGGTTCACTTGATGAATTTCGGGACTTTGTTCATATCTTGAATGAACATAAATCCAATATCCGTCTGCAATATAATGTTCAATTTCATTCTGTTCCATTCCTTGATGTTACCATTTATAAAGGTAGTAGATTTATATCTTCAGGGAGGTTTGATAGTAAAGTTTACTTCAAGCCAACGGACAGTCACCAATTGTTACATCATTCTTCATTCCATCCTCCGTTTACTTTGCGAGGCATCGTAAAGTCTCAGTTTATAAGATACCGCCGTATTTGTAACAATGAATGTGATTTTAATAACGCTTGTTACATTCTTATCAAAGCACTCTTAAAGCGGGGCTACTCTGCTCGTGGCTTGAGAAAAATCAAAGCAGATATGAGCAAAAGCAACCAAAACTCGGCTTTGCCAAGAAAAGTTCAACAGCGTCTGGAATTTCTCCCACTTATCATGAAATACTCCCCTAATGTTCGTCTTATTAAACAGTTTATTCAGAATAAACATGAAGTTTTGAACTCCAGATTGGTTGGATTACTTCCACCGATTCGAACGTCTTTCAGTCGTTCTAAGAATCTGAAAGATACACTAGTGTGTTCCAGAATTAACTATTGAATATTCAGTAGATAGATGGCGCTGCGGATTATGTGTGTATTATCCGGGGACTGTCTCTTTAGGTGTTAGCCGCCATTTGCATTTTCAGTCTGTACTTTCTGTTCAAACAGTCCAGACGTTTTTTATCTATATCTTTTATTGTATGAGTTGACCACTGGTGTTTTATAGTTTTTATCGTTCTACGGAACTTCATTTTTTTCTGTTTTATCTCTGTTCAAGCATGTCCCGAAGAGAAAATAAAGAAAATATCAGAATGTCTAAGTGACAGAGTATGCCCTTGTCCCGTATGTACTAATACAAGGATATACGCGAATTTGTGATTTCAAATTGACCGGGCGTCCGATGAAACTAATCTCTTCATTGTCAGCCGATCATTGCAGTCAATTATTCGAATGTAATTTAATGGTTAAAGAGCAAAAAGATTGCTTTATTTATCCTTTGATCAATTGCGAATTATTGCCGGACAAATCTAAACGCACAACAAACATTTCACGGGTTTTACTTCGGGGTTTCCCCTCGACCACACGTGTTCGTACCACTGAACTTCGCCGAAGTATATTAGGCTTCATTCTACACACAAAGTATAGTGAATGTCTCGTGATTGTCGATCTTGTATCATTTAAGAGTGCTGTCTGGGGTAAATATCACAAAATTAAAGAAACACCACAGTCGACGTATTGTGACCTTTCATTGTCGAACGGTATGGGCATTTAATATGGGGGACTCTAATTTACGAAAACGTCCATTTTTCTGAACTGACCTGCACAAACTATTCGGAAGTGGTCAGTTTTTCACGACTGGGATATTCACTTCCGGTCACGAATACTTAGGGAACTTACCGTACTATGATTGTCTTTTTGAATTTGGTGCTAATGTTGTTATATGGAATATGGAATAGGTCTTTGGATTATGGACGCGGATATTCTCTAATGGACGACGGCTGAATTATGGATGACGGACCAGACGCTTGTAATTGTATTATATCGAAAATGAGGAAACATTTGACCTGAGGAAATTATGAGCCTAATAAACTTCGAGCAAGAAAAAAAATCAAATTTTTCTATGTATTCAGTATTATGATTATTCAATGATGCATATACATATGGTTGCCATATTTTCATACCGAGTAAGAAAGCCTGTTTTATACCTATCTTCTATTAACCTCATGAATAAATCCCGAAATAAAACAATCAACGCATAGAAATGAACACCCTCTACTTCCTTAATGGTCATCTTGACATCATAATAGCCAGAATTTTGAATGGTTCTCTACGCACTTGTCAGAACAAAATGCATGTACCTTGTTTCGTTTTAAATTGTCAAAAGATCACATTCGGTACACAAAACCATTCAAATCCATGTTGTGCACCAAAACTCCCCGTTACCTCGGTGCATTTTCCGCCCTTGAATGAAGCCTGGTAATTATGTGTTGAGACACAATAGAGAATACATTCTTCAATTATTATATACGCTGAGAGACCCCGTTGAATATTGCATGGCTGAGAAATTGCTGGCTATTCTGGGGCCAAAACAGGCGTGGCGTTTACCCACGACAACCGAAAAGTGTTGATAGAGAGAAAAACCCGCTTATTTTTTAATTTGCCATTTGGTTGATTTGGGCTTGTCCTTGTATATAGTAGAAGTGTTTAGATATACCTGAAATATGACACCCGTATCCAAAACTAATCCCATGTTTTAAATTTCACCATATCTACCGTTACATTATATCAAAATAGGATTGTGGTTAGAGGTGTAATATATTATAAAATCCTCACTGAAATGTATACGTTGTATTACGTTACTTTTGACTGTGTTCTTTTACATTTAAAACTCGGGTCACTTCTCTGTATAAACACAGTTTTTCGTGGGGAAACAAATAGCAAAATGAAATTTTCTCGTGTAAAGGCAACGCATTCTTTTCAGTATGTCCTATTTGCTGTATCAGTAAACCAACTTTTAATTTCCGGCCCTCAGTGGGCATTAAATGCCCTTTTCGACTACCCATCTTTCATCACTTCTAGGATTCACCTCTACCACTATCCTAAGCACATCTCGATGACGACAGATAAACCGAAACTCTGCGAATTTTGACAGGTAATTACGAGACTGCGGGGCTTGTGGCGTACAGTCTCACCTGAAGGGTCCACACATACAACCTTACTGAGAACGAGTCCTAATCCGAGTGGATCCGACAGAGCCAAGACGCTGTTTGAAACAAATTGGTGTTTATTCGTTGACAGACTTGACATACAGTAAAATGACAATCCAATGTACAGTAAAATGACAATCCCATGCCAAACGCCGAGTAGTTCCCAGTTATACAATGAATCACACATGTGATTCAAGGGAGGGAGATCTTAAAGTCTAAACACAAGCAGTCCATGTTTATATACAGTAACCAAACACTTAACCCTACCTGACCTGGGGGGAGGGGGGGGCGAAATGACCCCCTACCAAACTTTCTGTGCTATCGCTGAAACGACAAAAACTGGAGAGCTGAAACTCGTTGAGTTTTTAGTTTATCACATTAGGGCCATTTTGAGCTTATTTGCATAACCCCCGAGCAGAGAATCATGGCTAAATTCAAGATGGCGGCCACGTGGGGTACCAGAAAAGTGATGTTTTTGTCATATTTCTTCAAACTTTCTGCCTTTACGCAATGAAAAATGGACAAAAACTATTTTATTTCACCACACATTAATATTTACTAATTTATCTTGCAATTTTGCGGAGAAATTGCATAAATAAAAAAATCGGAAAATCTGACCGAAGAATCGCCCAAAAAATGCCGTTTTTGAAAATGACGTCACTGTGACGTCATCAAAGCGGCCATCTTGGATTTTTTGTTTACATTTTCTGGTAGAGCTTGACCCAACGGTATAGTGTGTAAGTTTCAGCCCCCTAGCTCAAGGGATAAGAAAAATAATTATGTGGGAGGGGGGAATTTCGGCCACGATAGGTCCCAAAAAGCCCAGGCCAGATAGGGTTAACTCACCAATAACACTATCCAATCACGGCTAGATGCTACCGCTAACAAGTGGTGAAATACTACCAGTTCACATGTGACTTGTCCATTCTCAAGAGCCCACGTGCGTTTGTGAATATTTAAATTCGATACCAGATCCCGTTGAATTCAACCCTTAATTAAAATCCTTCGAAGTCCAGCACTGAATCCTGTTTGAGGAAACATTGTTACCGTTCATTTTAGAATAAAATAGTATATGGCACAAAATAGAAAGGGCGCTGTACAATTGTTGCCTTACAAAATCAAACATAAAACCGTAATTAAATGCAAAAAGACGAAGGTGTGTTGGATCTACCAAACATTCCATCCGTTTGAGGCATACCTTAAAATAAAGTGAATAAAGACGTCGCTGCGTTCCAGAATTATTACTGAAGGAATGTTTTCACAATATTGATATTAATATCTGAGACTCAAGCTAGCCCACCTGACCTCGTCGAATATATAACAGTGTTTAGAAACCAGTTTTTAAAGGAAGTGCACATTTCACGGCGGGTTTGTGTAGATGGATAATTAACCCACTAGTACAATTTGATTAAATTTTATAATTAAATTGCAGAATTTGTCTTTATCTATGATTTTGTTAGTCGCGCAGACAGATAGAAAGTATAGAAACTGGCATACGCATGGCACAAATTACGTAAATGATTTACTCTTTACAGATAATAATATTTTGTATGTTATCACGTTCAAAACAAAGTACAATTTACAGACGAACAACTTTCTTCTATATTTCGTAATTGTTATAGTAATACAAAATCACAAAATTTCTTGTAGAATCAGACAACTGAACAGATTGAGAGAGGCCATTAAATCATGACTAAACTTAATAATCAAAATACTTCCAATTCGTCCGGAAACTTCTTCTGTGTCATATCAATAACTCCATTTAACACTCAAATGAAATGGCAGAACGACGAGAAAAGCGAAGGTGAACGGTTGAAAATCAGCTGGTACAAGTTCCACAATTGGTGTGGACAACTACAACAGCAACATTATTAAATCTTTTCAAAATCAAATTATCAATATATTTCTAGTTACAAACAACCACTGGAAACTGTGGTAAAATTACAGTCTGCAAATTGTTCATTTAGACAGGAAAAAAACACTAACTCGCTTATTTTGGAAATGACACTTTGTGTGGGGTAATTTTATTAACTGCATGAAAAGTCTTAACATGCAATGCGATAAACCACCCGGCACTCACTGAAGTCATTTTCGAAGCGCCTACCAAGTCAAACTTTCTATGCCATGATCGTGATGACAAATGCAGTATTTATATCTGCAGACGATTGTCTAGGAAGTCATTCTGTATGGTGCTGCAAATATCAATTCTGAAAACAATTCCAAGTACAATACCGAGAAGCGAGTTTTGAATAATCTTACCTAATTATCCAAGTATAATTAATTAGTCCCAGTCTAACTCTTGCCTAATTAGCAGTATTATTTGTTTATATCACTGTGGGTACTGATCAGTTAAGAAAAGTCATGTTATGATGTTCAAACGATCCCTAGCCCCGGGTTAAGCGGAATTAGACGTAAGTTACAAAACGTAGCACCGGAGATGTATGGTGGTCTTTGCCGTTGGTTGAAATTGTCGCATTTTGATCCAGCAAGGATTTGCACAAGGTTTCATCGAGCTATGGACTAGATTTGGCCAAAAAGTATATATTCCTGATAGCCAAATAAACAAATTCGGGGATCAATTTCGCCGATCACTATAATTTTGAAACTTACCGCCATCCTTCGTGCGGAGAATTATACCGCATCACTTGAATATGAATTCCACGTAAAAGCGTCCGTCACCAAAAAAAAAAATTCGGAGGATATTATACTTCATTTGAAATTTGATAGTAGTAATTAAGCGATAAGACGTAGAAAGCCTGCTTACACAGGACATATTTTCAATAACAAGGACTTCAGAGTTTTAAAGTACCTTCCAAACGGTGGAATTGTTGTGAATTGGGCCTCAAATGATGAGCTATGACCCCAAAAAGAACTTCAATTCCTCTGTTAAGCTGGACCGGAAACCTGTCCAAGAATTGCAAGAACGAAATATTTCAGATGACCCAGGAGACGACATTTTTATTTACCATGTGCAAGTTATTATGTATCAAAAGAATAATGATAAAAATATTGATTACTGTTCTACTAAGATACATGCATTTGCTCTGCAAAGGTAATTTCGGTCTTATATCACTCTATGATACGAGAGCCGTTATTTGTTAGCTGACATTTGGATACGGTCCCCAGTTGACTCTTGACAGAACAAGAATTGGAAACAAATAACATTCATGTTGACGCTGGACAAGATAACGGAAATCTGAACAAATCATTTCATTCAAAGAAAAGGACTATCCTCATGATCCAGTGGATGCTCCTTTGAGCAACATTTTTTGAGGCGCTGATTTATCGGTGATAAACGATTGGGAACTGGAGAGTTACTACGGGGCAGCTTAGAAAACTAGCACACGGGGGCCCTAGCGCCGGTATAAGCGGTATTAGATACAAATCTAGAGAGCTATGATGGAAATGCTCTGACAACTCGTATATTGGTAATTGGTGAGCTGTGTCGCTGTGACAACTCGTACACTGGGATTGGTGAGCTGTATCGTCGTCAGATGAAATCGAGTCCATGATACACTCAAGTTTGTTTCACTCATATCGTGGGTCAATTTGGTTGGTGGAGGAAGCCGGAGTACCCGGAGAGAACCATCCGCATATCGGAGCAGCTTAGAAAATAGCAGTGATTGTTTTGGGAGCAGTTGCTTTGCGACTATTACTGCTCTGTCACTGCTGAATCCACGTGACCGAAGATGTTATGCCCGGCCGCTGTCGTGTATACCTGGATTCATCTGGAACCCAACTCAATATCCCTTGTTTTCACCATTTGAATCTGCGTTACACCATAATACCTTATCAGGAGGGGATATTTTTGTTCAGTCGGTATTTGAGCACGCAGACTGGGAATTAGATTCAACGTGTTTTGCAATATTTCAACATTTTAGCGACTAATTGAGCATAGCCCCATCTGACGTCATACCACTGTGACACGGAAGTAAACCTTTGGAGTGAATAGAAAAAATACTGATACTGATATGACAAATCCTTGATAAGAAGTATATGGCTATGCCCACACCCGCCTTTCATGAATATTTTTGTTCTAACTGCGCGTACATATGGCTTCAAGCGATATGATTCTGGTGAAACGTTGAAACAATTACGGGTATTTTGTGAATTTGACATGTGAATAGAACCTCCACGTGACATTGACGATTAAACACACAAAATGCGTTTATTGAGAAACATTTAGACCGATTGCAGCAATTATCAGAAAAAGAACTATCTACACATATACTCCCTTATCAGGTGTCATACAGTTAGGATACAAGAACACATCCCGATTGCACGTGGTACTGAGTAGAATATAATAAATTTCAGACAGATATGGCTATAAATACGATAAATGGCTATCCAAATACACCTCCGCATCCCCCTCAGTCGAAATAGAACGAATAGATCTAGAGGGACATTTCGGAAATTGACGAATTCCTTTCCACTGGCCCTCTAAGCGTATAGCAAATATTTCAATCTGAGAGCCTAGAGAAACACTACGGAAGCTTTGTGCATTTGTCCGACGTCTCCCCGACAACTTGCTACGCTGCCCCACGAATACTAAAGAATACATTGCCAATGTGTATAGGGGAGGAAATGTTATGAATCCAGTATAGTTTCATCGGCAATTCTCACGTCAGAACACAATAATATACGCATTCAAGGCTTTGCGTGATTATCAAATTTTGCGTATTGTGGCTTGAATGTTTCACAAGGATCAGCAAAATATGTAAGAATATTGTCAGGACTTTCTTTCACGAAAACCGAGTGGTTCGTTGCGACCCCAAGTAAATATATGTAGTGACGACCCTATACAAGTAATTAAATCATGACTGGATTACTCACAGAAAAATACCTGTCATCGGCATACAAGAGCCCTTTATGTCAAGTTATTAAATGCAACAATGTGTCACAAAGAACTTCAGGTGATTATTATCTTACTAAGTTATGGGTTCATGACGACATGCACACTGCGACGGGGAAAGTATTCAGACCCTCTTTCACATGACATTTTCAATAGGCTATATACGTCAATGGTATATCTCCAGCCTTGTCATTGGTAACATAACTCGATTTGTCAATTCAGTCTTCTTACACAAACATCATTTCTGTAAACCATTATATATAGCATATAAATGTACTAATTATATTCAAATAAGGGCCAGCGAGTTGACAGTTCAAATAAAAGACACAACAATGAGTAGAGTTGGCACTTCAAACGCGCTTCAAACACATTGAGTGGATAAATATCATCATTCAACTTTTAGTGCATACGATCTGTCCTGTCAAAGTATATAAATAACCCATTCAGATTATTATGCATCTCCCTAGTATAATCCGTGGCGTGTCCTACTCCTCCTCCTCCTACTCCGCTTTACTCACTGCACAGCGGGTCGCATAGGTGTGGAGCGGGATAGGGTGGGGCGAGAGACCTGGGGTTTTCGCTACCTGAAATTCCATGGGCCGGGCTTGCACCCTACAGTAGAATGGATCGACTGCGCATGTGCGATGAGTAGTGCGCGATGAGTAGTATAGAAAGGGCAGATAGGGTGGGACGAGAGACCTGGAGTTTTCACTACCTCAGATTCCATGGGCCAGGCTTGCACCCTACAGTAGAATGGATCGACTGCGCATGCGCGATGAGTAGTGCGCGATGAGTAGTATAGAAAGGGAAGATAGGGTGGGACGAGAGACCTGGGGATTTCACTACCTCACATTTCATGGGCCAGGCTTGCACCCTACAGTAAAATGGATCGACTGCGCATGCGCGATGTGTAGTGTGCGATGAGTAGCATAGAAAGGGCAGATAGGGTGGGACGAGAGACCTGGAGTTTTCACTACCTATCTCAGATTCCATGGGCCAGGCTTGCACCCTACAGTAGAATGGATCGACTGCGCATGCGCGATGAGTAGTGCGCGATGAGTAGTATAGAAAGGGCAGATAGGGTGGGACGAGAGACCTGGGGATTTCACTACCTCAGATTCCATGGGCCAGGCTTGCACCCTACAGTAGAATGGGTCGACTGCGCATGCGCGATGAGTAGAAAAGGCACGCGATCTCCCTAGTTATGTTAATATATAAAAGCTCTTGGCTTGCTGCCAATTCCCGTAATTACCCAATTCAAAGCCTCTGTTCGTTGATAACATTGTTCGAGAAAATGGGCTAGACCATGAATTACCATTTCCGACCTTCCTGAAAGCTTATCAAACACCCGCAATGCCTTGTCTTTGCATTATCGACTTTGGAACGTTTCTCCTGAACGTTTTTCCGTGGCTACGAACCACGGAAATAGAATAATGAAATGGACGAAGTCAGATCAGACATTCAGTAGCCAACCGTAGTACATGAAGTACATAACGATTCCATAGTAAATCAGAAGACCTCAATCATAGGACACCATCAGAAAGCATGACATCCACTCAGGAATTTAAAAAAAAATCAACTGTTTTAACAGGTGGTTAAGTAGTTCCATTCTCGTACTACCAGAAGCGTGCTACCACACCGCTTCTGGCTTAACATAAACGCATTCGTAGTATGTCATCCAGACCTACAGCAACAATGATTGGGCATGTTGGGAGGATCGGCAATACTCGCCCGGGGTCCTTATGCTTTTCAACGACAGCTAGCGTAGGGTCTCGCTGATAATGAGTAGTCCTTTCTACTAATTGATGATACGTCCTGTTAATTTACATATGGATAATGCATTCGTCACTTGATATCCTCGAAATAAACTAGTTTGAAGCTAGTATACACCGATAGAAACGTGTCAATATATTTTCTTACCTCTTGCTCTATCTTGTTACCTTACACATTAGAATATGTTAAAGTGATCGTAAACCCTCAAGTAAAGTTTCCATCAAATGAAATACCATTGCAAACAATGTCGGAAAATATTTATTGTAATTTTTTACGATTTTATTACACAGAGTAAACTGCAAATAAAGCATGGTATTCTATGGTGGTCTGTTGCAATCATATCTAGGTCTGGTGACGTCACACTGCCTGAATACATATATTTCAAACTGTGTATGCACTTTCCAATGCTTAAATCAATGTGTACACTTGAGTTTCAACACAGACCCACTGTTCCAATGTGCATGATTTTGGTGAAACATGCACATTGGAACAGTTAGCCTGTATTGAAACTCGAAGTATACATACCTTAAGCTTGAATCAAGCATTGGAAAGTGCGTACACAGTTTGAAATATATGTATTAAGGTAGCGTGACGTCACCGGACCTAGATATGATCTCAGCAGACCACCATAGAATTCCATGCTTTATTCGCAGTTTACTCTGTGTAATAAAATCGTAAAAAAATACAATAGATTTTTTCCGACATTGTTTGTAATGATCTTTCATTTGATGGAAACTTTACTTGAGTGTTTACGATCACTTTAAAATGTAACAGACGAAAAACACATGAACGGACTAGTAAGTTTTTTTTAAGTTTCCCGGTAATTCTGAACATATGTCGTGTCCAACACTAAATGCACAGCTGTGATTTTTAAGAAAAATAAATAGATGATAAAATGGATTGATAGATTTGTCTTGTCTGCTACCATGGAGCAACGTGTACACAACTTACTGTAAGTTTAGTAACCGTCTATGTGTGTATTTGTCCGGCCCGTATATGACCACAATTCTGTTCGACAACTCCGTCAGAATAATACGGGGCCACTGTGCGTAACCTAATCTGAATGGCATACTATATATATAGTTAGTGTTCTCTCATCGAGCAGCTACTCTGGAAGAGTAAAAAAAGATTGTATTTTAGATTATTTGAGAGAGATCGGTTTGTTGTATAAATTTTAATGTATTTACATGTCTTTAATGTATTAGTTTACTGAGTTATTAAGGATAGCTATCCCCTTAGAGGGTCAAAATTGGACATTTTTTTTTATTTCTTCATTCAAATATTCACTATTTCCTCTAACATTTGGTGAAAAAATGAAATAAAAATTATAAATAGAAGTGCTTCAATATTAGGATTAAAAATTTAGTTTCCGAGGCCCTGGAACAATTGAACAGATTACCTTAGCTTGGACTTGGCTACTATTATTTTTGTCTGTTAAATTTCCCTTTCCAAAACTCATTTCCGCAGTATTATGGTAAGCTAATTATCTATTAGTCCTACTTATTTACATTAATGTACCCCCTTCTGATCAAAACCATGCATACATCCTTATTTTTGTTTCTAATTATGACAGTGACACTTCACTCAGACACCCGCCGTGAAGTAATCTACACAGGTGTGAACAAGTTTAGCAGGTTTTTAAAGTTTAAATTGGACTTTAAACCGACTTGATGAAAAAAACTTAGTGTAATAGTTATCCAGAATAAACAGGAATCCGAGTAGGTCCCATTAGACAGATTAACAATGTATTTGACAATAGAATTCAAGCAAAAAATAGGGAATAATTCATCAGATGTATAGCTGGACACATTTTGCCCGATTTCTAGCCTTTCATATTTGTACAAAATCCGAAATTAAAACTTTTATTTCTCGAAAAGTATCCATGCTACGCTTTTGAAATTTGGCATACTTGTTACTTATAAGGTGATCTAGAAAATTTTATCTCACTTTTTGTAAGTTCGGCTTCGTTTTTTAATTATCAACTTTTAAGACAAACGACCGTAAAAAAGTACATTTTTTCAATTTATTTTAGTAAAATAGTTATAAAAACAAAACCAGGCAAAAATTTTAAAAAATGAGAGAGGGTTTACTAGTTCGAATTGTCGCCTACCAAGGTATACCATCAAAGTTGAAACAAGACCAACAGTCTTCATGAAATTTCAATTGAAAAATGGACGCTATTGCTTTCATTTTAATTTTTTAAAATTGGGATATTTTCTACACAGTAGCAGTGTCAGTTATACAAATCATATAGTTGAAATCCCTACGATGTATGCTTTCATAAAATATATAGTTTATTGTGGTTATCTTGTATATTTATTGATACAGACGACAAATTGTCATGGGGGTACAAAAACTGCCTCTAAGGGGATAGCTATCCTTAACTTCAATACTTAGAATTCTGTTTGATCGTCGCTATATAGCTGAAATATTGCTGGACTCAAACGTTAAACCTTAATTCTCTCTCTCTCTCTGTCATTGTCGGAATTCGTAACCTCTTAAACTGTCGTTGTAACACTTGAAGGCGGCGCGGATACGCATTCCGTCTCATCGATCTTAATCTGATTAAAACCAGACCCATAATCCGTACAAGATTTCAACGACAGCTGTGGCAGCATCCCAGTGGGACCTACCGTATATATATCACGTCTAGTAGCATTTGCTACGATTTTAATGAAAATCACAAAACATTATTGCATAAACTTATAAAACAGGGCTATACCACCAAGCGTCTTCACTCGAAGTTTCTCAAATTTGGCGATACATATCGTATGCTGCTAGCAAAATACGAGCGTAGCGTGCCATATTTACGGCGTTACGTTTCTTAACTTGTGTCTAATTCCGCTTAACCCGGGGCTAGGGGCCGTATGAACCCATGTACTTCAAGATCCTCATGGTGTTCATATGAACAGACACAATCAAAACATGACTGATATACATCATTCGATAACGACTTTACCACGAAAATATATATGGATTACGAATACTGAGCAGCGATACGGATTTGATATTTTTGCAACATCATTATGTCTTGCCAGCAACATTGAAAACTGTTGACAGCTTCTCTTTTGCAGAAAAGTAGACCATGTTTATGTATACTATGATGTTGCTATTTGATTCTATTTAATTTGATGCTAATGTTGTTGTATGGAATATGGAATAGGTGTTTGGATTATGGACGCGGAAATTCTTCAATGGACGACTGCTGAATATTGAATGACTAGACGCTTGTAATTGTCAACATTGCATGAGTTTAAAGTTATCTTGCTATATAAAGGTTCTCATGGAATTTCTAAATAAAAACGCAAGAATTTAATACAATAGCCTGAAATTCAATCGGGATATTGACAGTCTGATATCGGGTCATTTATCGTAGAAAATAGATGTAAAAAATGTAATGTGGTTAGGCAGGGCGGGGAGTGGGAAAGAGACCGATGCAATTGAATAACATTACCATTCCCTTGTTACAGGGGTAGCAATACAATGTCTGATCTAACTGTACAATATATGTTGAACATTCCTAAATGTTTACCAGTGCACAAAATGGTATTATTAGAAAAAAGTTGGATAGACGTACTTTCTAAATTTCAGAAACTCTGTAAAATGTTCAGATGTGTCAACTCAAACTGAAACTGAACTAACGGTGAATTGCTGAATAATCCAGGGGATGGTCAGTGCCACGCGACTCGTTGTTTCTCCAGTTTGGTTATTGTCCGAGGGGTCGCGACAATGAATTACGTGGGAAACTTTCTGGAATATGGGTTCAGTATCAAAGAGTTGAACAGTTTATCGTTGTAAGTACACAGGAGAAAGAATCCATTACTATAATCAGGCGTTATTCGAATACATAAAAGTGTATATACTTGACTTGCTGTACATGTGATTATACCGCTGGTGTCACAAAATCTGGTGGTCTCTGAAAGCAAGTAAATAATAATGTGAGTATGTGAAATAGGCAACAAAAGGCATAATAAATATTATAAATATGGCTTGATAGGAGGATGGAATAAATATATTATAATATATACATGTACAGTTTGTTTGTTCGTCTGTTTGTTTGTTTATTCACCAATCAAAATAAATCAAATTAAACAATCATATTCAGAAAGGGAATACAAGTACAGTAATATATACAGATTAGAGAACATATAGATTGGCGGGAGATAAACCCCGAAGGGTTTGAATTATCCCGGATAAATTACAAAATCAAGATATACTAAAAGAAAAGACAGCTTGTATTAAAGAATGTCTAACATGATAGTGGAGGTATGGAATAAAAGAGCATAAAGTTTATATTTCGGGTGAATAATCAACAGGTATGATGCAATTGCTCAGCTTTGCAAATAAAATATATTAATTAGCGGTATTTTGCAATAAATATGATTGTATCTTAGATTTAAAAAAAGGAATAGATTTGCATTGTTTCAGTTCCGAGGGTAATTTATTTCACTAATCAAACATGGCGGCTACAACAGATCACTGATAATTTCTGTCTCGAAAAAACTTCTGATACAACTGATTTACCTACACGGGATCCCTCTATTTGTGATATGGTATACACAGGAGAGGGTAAAAAACGAAAGAAGAGGAAAAGCAAAGGTTCTGGTGTGTGGAAATTACTAAAATCAATGAATCAAAGTGAGGACATTGCAGGAGCACAGTCTTTTCAGGTGCAACAACAACAACTGCAACAGAAAAGTAATCAGCCTGACACCTATCCCTCTGTCACAGATTTACTTACAGGAGCCAGGGAGGCTCTATACTCTGATGTTATGGCTCAGCATAATATGTTCTCAACATCGACACCAAACCAACAGTTCACGACGAGTCCGCAGTTTTCTACGCCATTGCGGGCATTTCCAGCACCGGGTCTCGCCATACTCGACAGACTCGAGCAAAGATTGATCAGGATCGAAAGTCAAGTATCTGTGCTCGATGTAATCAAAAAGGATCTTGGTAATGTTCAAGGAAAGGTATACGAACTGGAAAACGGTGTAAATTACAACACATATGAGGGAGACTGTAAAACAACTTGAAGTGAGTACCAATTCTCTTGCTGATTTTTTTGATGAAATGAAAAAGGAAAGCTCAGTCACTAAACACCAGTTGAAACATTTACAAAACCAGCTTGAAAACGTATCTGACTTGAAACAAGATAATAAATTACTACGAGAAGAAGTAAAAAAGGTCAAGCAGGATTTGCTATACTCTGATGCTAGATCAATGAGAGATAATTTATTATTTCATGGGATCACTGAGTCTAGCAATACAGAGGATGCTGAGGCTGTAATCAAAAATTTTATCAAGAAGGAGTTGGACTGTGAAGACGAATTTGGGTTTGAACGAGTGCACAGAATTGGAAGACCCCGCACTGGACCCTCCAACCGACCGAGACCGATTGTCGCAAAGTTTTCCAAGTTCAAGGACCGTGAAATCGTGCGAGAGAAGGCAAGGGAGAAGTTATACAGGAAAGAGTTCAGTGTGAGTGAACAATACCCTGCTGAAATAGTGAACACGCGCCGCAGATTGAACCCCATTATGAGGCAAGCAAGACAAGAGGGTCACTACGCTCGCCTGGTAGTCGACAAGTTATACATAGACAACATTCTGTACGAGGAACGACACCAGGAGCACTTTACCATTCAGCACCCAAATCAATTCACATTCCGTCCCCCAACCCAGGTCTTCAATCCGTATCAATTCCGGGCCCCTTATCAAGCAGATGAGACACATGGTCATGTCCAGCCGCAAGAGCCCCAGATGCAAGCCTCTGCCGAACAGAACCTGGAGACCCGAGACGAAACAATGTACTACTAGGGGTACGAGGGTGGTACTGAGCCTATTGTTTCACCTGTTCAGAATGTTGTCTTAGACAATCACTCGACTCCTGACATTAAACTGTGTGCACTAAATGTTTGTGGTTTGAAGTCAAAACTATTGTCTCCCGATTTTGATAAATTTCTTAGGGCGCACGACGTTGTGTTCTTAACAGAAACAAAACTCCATGAACTAGACGTCGTTGTTATCGATGAGTTCGAATGTATACATAAGCGCAGCACTAGAAAACAGAATAAATCTGTTATAGGAGTATTGATAAAAGAAAAGTACAGGAAATATTTCAAGGAGATCACAACGGACAATCCATATGTCCTATGGTTGAACGGTTCTCACGAACTATTTGGTGCTGATATATTATTTGTCTGTGTTTATATTCCTCCCGCAAACTCAAACTACGTTGATCAAGACTGTTTCGCAGACCTACAGGAAGATCTATTACGAGTCTCTGCTAATTATTCTAATATATGTTTGATGGGTGACTTTAATGCCCGTACCAAAACCTTGTCGGATTATCGGGTTACTGAAGAAATACTGACAGATTTTGTAGAGTGGGACGATGATGTAACACAATTTATTTTCGGTCCACAGATATTGAGCAGTTATGGTGTCGGTTTAGAACGACACTCCGAAGACACGAAAGTTAATCAGTGGGGCTACAAATTTATAGATTTTTGTCGTAACACCAACTTATTTATTGTTAATGGAAGGATCGGAAGTGACAGAGGTATTGGCAAGCCAACATCTAAGGGCGTTAGCTTGATTGATTACGCTGTTGTGAGCCCAGGTTTATTTAACGTCATTCACGATTTTTCAGTTGTCGATTTTAACGAACTCTTTTCTGATATACATTGTCCTATTGTCCTTTCACTATATACATGCAATGTTAAACAGTTTGTGGAATCGTCTAAACCTGAATATGTCTTACGGAAGTGGATGCCTATAAAGAGTTCCGATTACGTGGAAAATATTGATCTGAAATCAATTGAAAACATTTATCGCAGAATTCTGACACTTTCCGGGGATACTTTAACGACTATGAGTGGGCAAAAAATGCAGATTGATAATATAGTCGATGATATCTCGAGTTGTCTCATCGAAAGTGCAGAAAAAACATTTGGTCTGAGGCGCACAACCCAGTCGCAAAAAAGCAAAATTAACAAACCTCGGTTTGATAGAGAATGCTCATCGAAAAGAAAAGAACTATTGAATCTAAAAAGTATATACCGTAAGCATAAGACAGAGCAAAACAAATTAAACTTAAAAATATGCAGTAAGGAGTACAAACAACAGTTGAAGTTAAGTTATAGACAGTATAGAGAATCATTCATTGACAAACTAAGAAGCCTAGAAAAATCTGAACCTAAAGCATATTGGAAAATACTGAACAAAGTTTGTCCTAAGAGAAAAAGTGAACCAATAGAACTAAGCACGTTTTTTAATTACTTTGAAAATGTAAATACTCTAGATGAATCTGACATCAGAAAAAGAGAACTAGTTGACAACTACTGCGATGAAATAAATGATGAAATCGACATGCCAATCAGCGAAGAAGAAATAAAAGCGGCAATAAAACACCTAAAGAATAATAAAGCCGCTGGTTATGACAAAATCTTAAATGAATTTATTAAAAGTTCGTTAGAAATAATGTTGCCTGTTTACTGTACACTATTCAATGTGATCCTTGACAATGGCTGCATGCCAGAAGCTTGGCTGTTGGGAATTATCAAACCAATCTACAAAAATAAGGGCAACATAGACGAACCTGAGAATTATAGAGCGATCACGATCCTTAGTTGCCTTGGGAAATTGTTCACATCGATTATAAATAACAGATTGAGTGAGTTTTGTGAGAGGTATAACGTATTGAAGGAATCACAGACAGGTTTCAGGAAGGGTTACTCATGTATGGATAATATTTTTGTTTTACATCATATTGTTGAATATTTTTTTAATACTAAAAAAAAACTGTATTGCTCATTTATAGATTTTTCTAAAGCATTCGACTCAGTGTGGAGAGGGGGGTTATGGTATAAATTAGTTAAAGAAGGCATAGGTGGGAAATGTTTTAATTTAATTAGAAATATGTATAAATGTATCAAATCGTGCGTTGAAATTGGCAAAGCAAGAAGCGATTTTTTTGTATGCGATGTTGGAGTCCGCCAAGGCGAAAATTTGTCACCTTTATTATTCTCTTTATATCTGAATGATCTAGAAACTTTTATGGAACTCAATAATGTAGAAGGGTTATCTTCTCTTTCACAGGATATCGAGAATCAATTAGAGATTTTTATACTGTTACTGATTTTACTGTATGCTGATGACACAATCCTCCTAGCAGAAACGGAGCGTGGTCTCCAAAATGCCCTCGTCGTTTTTGAGAGTTATTGTGATTTATGGGAACTAGATGTCAATATTATTAAAACTAAAATTGTCCTATTTTGTAGACGTCTACCGAAGAAATTACCTACTTTTTACTTTAAAGGCAAAACAATCGATCTTGTTAACGAATACTGCTATCTTGGAGTATTAATGAAATATACTGGCAAATACCTATCTGCGAGAAAGCAGCTCATTACACAAGCGTCAAAAGCCTTATTTGGAGTAGACAGAAAAATTCGAAATCTGTGTTTGCCTATTGACTGTCAATTGAAACTTTTTGATCAGGTGGTTCGACCAATCTTGTTATATGGCTGTCAAATATGGGGTTTTGAGAAATTAGATATACACGAATCATTTTACTTACAATTCTGTAAACGAGTGTTAGGAATCAAAAAATCGTCGCCCAATTTTATGGTATATGGAGAACTCGGTGTGTACCCTTTATACATCAGAGTACATGTTAGTATGGTCTCATTCTGGTTACGGATGATACAAGGGAAAGAAAGCAAGCTGGCATATGTCATATACAAATTTATTTTCGCGCAGAGAGGAGCATTCAACTATCCTTGGCTAAACCACGTTAAAACCGTACTATACAATACCGGTTTCAACTATATTTGGGATTCTCAAAGTGTAAACAATGCTGCCTGTTTTCTAAAAATTCTGGAGCAAACGCTGAAAGATCAATTTATTCAAAAATGGTACAGTGAGATGTATTACTCAAAAAGGGTGTTATATACCGAATTTTCAAAACAAATTTTGAGCTGGAATTCTACCTGAAGAATCTGGATGATAAAAGCAGAAAAATCCTATCCAGATTTCGAACCTGCAATCATAAACTTCCAATAGAAACAGGAAGATGGCGTCACATACCTCCATCTGAACGTTACTGCGCCGCATGTGAAACACGTAGCATTGGGGACGAGTTTCACTTTATGTTTTTGTGTCCAACATTGAATGCTTTAAGAGCAAAGTATATTCCCGTCAAAACTTACGTTAGACCAAATGTAATCAAACTCAGAAACTTTTTTCAAACTGGAGACATACATAAGCTGAAAAATATATGCAAGTTTGTCAAGGAAGGTATGGCACTTTGTAAATACGACTAGAATATTCAATTATTGTATAAATGTTTATGTATTGATTACGTTTACACACGCATGTAGTCGCCAAATATATATATGTAATAGCTGTATACATCTCGTACCACCCTGAGTGGTCGGAGTGAAATAAAATGATGATGATGATGGCCCCTTTATTTTAGGAGTGTACAGACTAAGGTCAGTACGATAAAAGGGTCTATATAGGTCAAGATCATGGCCACGAGTGTGGTACTGGTGTATTTCTTTCAATCTCGTGAAGTAGGTTCGGAATTCAAACGGTAAAAGGAAAGGGTGGTAGAGAAATTTGTGGGCAAGGCGTAGAGTAAGGTCAGAATTAATGTCGTTTAGGATCAGCAGTTTCAGTTTTGCAAACAAAGGAGCTGTATGATCATATTTGTTGCTTGAGGAAATAACTCTTATTGCTCTTTTTTGCAGTCTAATTAGTGTACAAGTAGAATGTATACTCATAAACCTCGGATCCAAATGAAGAGACAGGTTTAATATGAACTCTAAAGGAGATCCGAAATATCCGAATATAAAACAAGCATCCGAATAACAAGATAGCAAAATACTTAACAACGATACATGAAAACACGTAATCACGTAAAACTGATTCTCGAGAAGTTATTAATTTACTGGATGCCGTTGCAATGTTAAACAAAAATATTCACCAAAATTACTGATTCACAATAAAAATTTCACTCTATATATTCAGAATAAAAAGGTGAAATGCAAAAATACAAATAGATGGAGATGGAATGATGGATCCCTATTTTCCCACAAAACTGTCATAAACACCGGAATTTTCAGCTATTATGCATTTTCATGACTTTGTGTATGATCTAATCGCCGGGGGAAAAGACGACATGGTGAACATGGTAAAGAGGGCTTTTCTATTAGCTGATTTCAACCAGTATAATTCACGTGATAAAAGTATGAGCAAAGAAATTAAAGGTTCACCGTGTGATTTTCCCCTCAGACTGCATAGAGTAAGTTTTCAGTACGATGGGATATGTTCTTGTTCGAAGCACAGTACTTTTATTCGGGGGATTTACAGACAACTTTCGGGGTGTCGAAATCCCTTAAAAGGTAAACGAGCTACTTGGCTTATAATGCGCAATAGATCAATAAACATTCATGGCATTATTGCGGTTATGTGGTGTGATTGGCTAGCGGGGAGGTTTTGGGAGGACGAATAGCGAGCGTTCAACGTAGATGACGCGAGTGCAATGTACAAGGGCGTAGACAAGTTATCAGGTTTGGGGGGGGCTTGAGAGGGGGAGAGTGTGATGGTAAATTGGCACTCTCTGGAAGCATCTGAGTGGTATAACATTGTAACAACTGAAATTTGATTTATTCCAAAATGTCTCATAACAATGACGATCACTACATTGATAAACGTTACAAGCTGAAATGATCATTCAGTCTCGGGTTTGCACTATAATTCAAGTTAATCCTTAGACAATACTATCCTGTCCCGATAGCAGCGGAATGGCTGCATTGATGCGTGACTGAGCACATGAGCTCTGGTTCATTAATTGGGTTGCCTTTGCTATCTTTTTAACATAGGAAATATTGTTAATCGATGATAACGGCTATTTTGTACCTACAGTTGTCGAACTTATCAAAAATGTTAGCTTAGTGGACCTTTCTTGGAATAGTAGGAAAACTTATCCATATTTACCATATTTACACCAGTTATTAAACAGTGACTTCAGGTCTACTGTCTGTCCCGGATAGACGTCAGACGTTTTCGGCGATATGTCTCGGACAATTTATCGGACCAATCTCACGTTTGGCTATTTCCGTATTGGCGGAACTCAGCTAAAGTGAGTTCTGGGGCGAGATTGTTTATCGGACAGCATTGAAACTTCACACAGTAGAAAAAAAATACTAAATTTATTTCAAAGTATCACCAAAATCCTTCCAGTGGTTCTCCATAAATCGCGAAAAACAAAAATTAGATGGGAGATTTGTGAGTTATATTTTTGACGTCATAAAGTCATGCCTGCATTGGCAGATCAAAGTCATGTTGGCCCCAAAATAACATGGTATTGGTGATTTTCGTCAATTCTCAACAGATTCTAATGAAAGACAGGAATAAAATTAATGTTTTATAGTTTATATACTGTGGGAATTTTCAATGTTGTACGATAAATTGTCTCCGAAATATCACCGAAAACGTCTGGGATATATTATCTGGGACAGACAGTAGGTTTATTTCTAGAGTTCCTATATATGAAAAGTAGTTGAGAGTTTGTATCTCTTGTTTGTGAATAAAGAAATACTGAACAAATGACCGGGATCTCAATTGAAAAACAAAACAACCTAATAGTGAAAGATTTACGAAAAATTATGCTCAACTGGAGTTTTGATTTTTTTTTCACCCAAATAGGCGGTATTTGATTGGAATTGGCGCACACTATTCCATTCTCGGAGACGATCGCAAAAGATTTGAACCCGAAATCGTCAATCTATGGCTTAGGTCACTGATCAATTGCAATCTTATTTTAGGCCTAATGGTATGCACTGGCGGTGATAAGTTTACTTCTCATGTATTAATTGAATAATATACGTGATCTTCTATGCTATGTTAGCTTTCTTTTTCTTTATTTCTTTCTTTTTTTCGTTTGTTTGTTTGTTGTTTGTTTTTTGTTTTTTTGCCGGCCGTCAAAATTTGGGGGGGGCTGAAGCCCCCCGTTGTCTACGCCCTTGTTACGTTTACCGTATAATTGACGGAAATGAAATAAAAAGAGAAAGGGACAATAGCAGAATATGGAGTACAGTGAGTACATGTGCTTTCCCCGTAACCTGTGTACGTGTGTCAATATATCAAGCTGGTGTCAATATTTGCATCAAAAAACGAAGTTCTGGGATCCTACTGTCGAGTGGGTTGATCATGTTTGTTGAATTTAACATTTGAAGTACTTGGATCATATTATGAATACAAAAATAAATATATAGGTGTACATGAGACCATGTCCAGTACCGGTAGGAAAAGTTCGGGGATTCCCCGTGTAGTACCGTTATCAAATCAGAAACAAGCCATTTCGTTTATGGATTCACCTAGAGCTTACTACGGTGGCCCATAGACGACATGCTATACTTTTTTAGTTTTGAGTTTATTTTTTTTACTTCTACATGTAGGTTTCGGGGGTTTTTTCGTTAGGTTTTATTTTTTTGTTTTAGGTTTATTTTTTAGTTTTCACCTGGGTGGAAACGTTTCCACCTGGGTGAAAACCTTCTCACCCGGGTGAAAACCTTCTCACCTGGGTGGAAACGTTTCCACCTGGGTGAAAACCTTCTCACCCGGGTGAAAACCTTCTCACCTGGGTGGAAACGTTCTCACCAGGGTGAAAACCTTCTCACCCGGGTGGAAACGTTTCCACCTGGGTGAAAACCTTCTCACCCGGGTGAGAAGGTTTCCACCCAGGTGAAAAGTCACGTGATTGTGCCTTCGTTTTCGTTCCCTTGCACTGACATTGCGCCAAAATGGAGGGTGCTTCGTTCAAAAGTATAGATGATGTCAAACTAAACTTTTATGTTTGCTAATGCAGTCGATAAATGATATTTCACGTCTTCCATGTTTTATATAAGTTGTATTTTCAAACCCGAGCTCTCTGCGAGCACACGAGCTTGCCATGTCTGAAAAGAAAAAAATATGTCTAACAAGCCTGAAACATCAATAATATTCAGTGAGTTTCATGTACATCCATTAGGCCCAGTGTTTATTTTGACCAATTATTGAACGGATTGCGAAGCAATATCCGTAATATGAATTCATTAAATCTGACTGGTTGGCTGGCTCACTGGCTGCTTGGTTGGTTGGCTGGTTGTCTGTCGTCAAAATTCCAGGATACAAGTTTCATGTTTTGCTAAAGTTTGAGCTCTACCCTGTATCTCACAAACTAAGCCTCGCCCAATCCCATATGCTGATATATTCAGATAGCATACCTGATGATTGACTGCGCCCATCCACTACACCCTTTGGGTATACCCCCACCTCCCACCCAAGAACGGAGCCCCAGCTCTGTATCTTCGAATCTAAACTTCACCCTCCTACGAATGAAAAATCCCCAGCCTCATTAAGCACAAAAACTGCATTGGACGATATGACACAGGACGTTGGACGATTCGTCTTAGGCGGTTTGACTTGGGCGATCTGACTATTCGATTTTGACTACCGAACTCTGTGAATCACTGAATGATACAGTTTTGCAGTGCAGATACACAAATAACTTACTGATATAATGCAACAGCGTAATTTTAGCTCATTATTTTATTCCTGTTTTTAATATGTTATTGTCATTTGTCATAATTTGTACACCAAAATCGTACAATAAACCTGATTGATTGATAATGACGGTGCAATTTAAATGACAGTAACTGGCTTTCTGAAAAAACGGCCATTCTCCATTCCACCGCAGTAGAATCCCCGTGCACGTACATGGCCTAGTTTTCTCTTTTCAGGGAGCCCGGGTTTGAAAATACAACTTATATAAAACATGAAAGACGTAAAATATCATTTATCGACTGTATTAGCACTAAAAGTTCAGTTTGACAGTTTGACATCATCTATACTTTTGAACGAAGCACCCTCCATTTTGCCGCAGTGTCAGTGCAAGGGGACGAAAACGAGGGCACAATCACGTGACTTTTCACCTGGGTGGAAACCTTCTCACCCAGGTGAAAACCTTCTCACCCAGGTGAAAACGTTTTCACCCGGGTGAGAACGTTTTCACCCAGGTGGAAACGTTTCCACCCGGGTGAGAAGGTTTTCACCCGGGTGAAAACGTTTCCACCCAGGTGAGAAGGTTTTCACCCGGGTGAGAAGGTTTTCACCCAGGTGGAAACGTTTCCACCCAGGTGAGAAGGTTTTCACCCAGGTTAAAACGTTTCCACCCAGGTGAGAAGGTTTTCACCCGGGTGAGAAGGCTTTCACCCAGGTGAAAACTAAAAAATAAACCTAAAACAAAAAAATGAAACCTAACGCAAAAAAACGAAACCTAGAAGTAAAAAAAATAAACTCAAAACTAAAAAAGTATAGCATGTCGTCTATGGGCCACCGTATTTAGACGCATTGTCTGCTACTTGCATATACCGTATTATATTTCAAGAAGGTATACCCATACATACCGGGTGTATAATATTTACCGGTAGTGTTTTATTTCTTCGCGTGAATAATAAATAATTAGTTTGCGAGAGTGGCTTAGATTGCGCCGTAATCCACTCCACTTCTGTAGCACACGAAAATTAATCTAATGTCCGCGAATAACTTAGCAGGTCCCACCTGCAAATACAAGGTGAAACTCTGTCGTAAAAATGAGGCTGAGACGTGAGGCTGATGACGTCCCTTATGACATCACATCCGGTGACGTCACATCCGGGTCAGAGGTCACACCCAGATCGCAGGTCACCTCCGGTTCAAAGGTCACCTCCGGTCACGTGACGGCCCAGTAAGTCATGGGTGGATGCATGGAAAACTTTCCCAGGTAAAGATCTGGAAACACGGACATTAGCCCTAAAAAATGGAAAACTCCCATCAACCAGATCTGATATCGGTTCCCAGCGGATCGGGGTGGGATAGTGGGTGCATGTTTTCATAGAAAACAGCGGAACACGGACTTTACACCATGTGAGTCATAGAAATAGGAATGTCGCTGAGAGAGTGTAGTCTCTCAATTTCAGGGAAGTGAAAATCAAAGGAAGTAATTCAGTTGCCCCTTAGTAGTAAAGAAAGCAGAAACACAGTATATTTGCCCTGTGGAGGAATGGTGCATATCGCTCCAATGTACAGTAACGCCTTAAAGCCCTATCTGAACGAATTAACGCCATATCTTAACGCGTTAACCTAATGCCTTAAGGCCCTATCTTAACGCCTTATCCTAACGCCTTAACGCCCTAGCATAACAGTTTTTGGCGCAAGATTGTACCATGCTATTATATAATAATGGAATAAAAGAGGTTGAGATTTGGTGGTCTCCGATGTCGTCATCGCTCTATGTCGGGACATTGTGCGGAGCTTTTGCATGCCATTGCTCTATTTGTCAGGGTATTTTTTTCGAGGAATTTTCTGGGAAAACACCTGTTCCATTTATAGATCACGCGGGAGTAGTAGAGAAAGGGCGTTTCGGAGGTGCCATGGAGTGCGTTTGGGGGAGGAGGGCCTTGTCCCACCTGGTTACCTGGTAGAGTTACCTGTGTGTGCGTATGTCGAGGAGGAGGAGAGGGAGGAAGAGGAGGAGGAGCAGGAATGGTGTTGAGTGAGTGAATGAATGAATGAGTGAATTAGTGAGTGAGTGAGGCGTGTCCAACGCCCGTGCGGCGTGCCCAACGCCCGTTTTAACGCAGTGACGACCTAACTCGGTGAGTGTGTGGTGGTGATGGTGGTGGTGGATGTTTGTGGATGTGGCGATGGTGGTGGTGGCGATGACGTTGCTGAGCGCCCGTCTTAATGCAGTAGCGCCCTACCGCCCTAACGTCTTATCCCATAATGTCTTATCGCCATGATGCAGACAGTTGAGAGAAAGAAATATCAACACGTTCACAAGTTTTCATATAGTTTATTCTCCCCTCCATCACATAGTACCCAAGCTGTGGGAGCCGCGATACAGCTCACCAATCCCCAGTGTACGAGTTGTCACAGCGAAACAGCTCACCAATTACCAATATACGAGTTGTCCGAGCATTTCCATCATAGCTCTAGATTTGTATCTAATACCGCTTATGCCGGTGCTAGGGGCCGTGTGGTCATATCATCCAAGTTGCCACATGAACAGGTACAATAAAAGCGTACCTGAGATACAACACATATCACGAATCATTAGATTCTTGGTATGTGCTTTAGAATAGGTTAACCGGAAGACTATACTGTGAAGTCATGTGACTCTGTCAGTATGTCGGCACCTCTTCCCACTTCCCTTATATGTGTTGTAATTTTTACCTGTATATGGCGAGATTCTGCTGGTGGACGTTTCGTCCCCGAGGCCCGCCCCCTGTACAGACCTTTTGGTCTTTGATATATGTTGGCATTTGTGGGAAGTTGATGCTGGGTCGACATCGGGCCTTGCAGAATAGTCTTTTGTGTTAAATGCCATCATTTTCATCTGACGACGATACAGCTCACCAATCCCCAGTGTACGAGTTGTCACAGCGAAACAGCTCACCAATTACCAATATACGAGTTGTCCGAGCATTTCCATCATAGCTCTAGATTTCCATCATAGCTCTAGACTAGGGGCCGTGTGGTCATATCATTCAAGTTGACACATGAACAGGTACAATACAAGCGTACCTGAGATACAACACATATCACGAATCATTAGATTCTTGGTATGTGCTTTAGAATAGGTTAACCGGAAGACAATACTGTGAAGTCCTGTGGCTCTGTCAGTATGTCGGCACCTCTTCCCACGTCCCTTATATGTGTTGTAATGTTTACAATTTTCGTAGGCCCTTGTCCAATCAGAAACCACCATTTCATGTTGTATCTGTTATTTGTATTCTCGGTTGTTCTTGTCCAATCAGAAGCCGCCATTTGGTGTTGCGTCAACCTTCGGCCATGTTCGCTTTTGTCCGGTGTAAGTATCTATAATCATTTGAACGTCAGATGTGCACGTCTTTGCAATACGCTTCCTTTTATGAACGTAACAAGGTAACGCCCGTCAACGCCTAGCTTAACGCTTCAACGCCCTGGTGAATTAGCCCGGAAACTCTGATGGGTGTAGATATCCCATGGAATTGACACTAATTCCTCGAAATGCAGTGACGCCCGTCAACGCCTTAAAGCCCTATCTTAACGCCCTATATGAACGCCTTAACGCCCTATCTTAACGCCTTAACGCATTACTGTAAAACTCTTTCTATAATATTCTCTATTCCCAGTAGAGTCAGACTGGTAGTGATATGCGCCTGCACACTCGAGGAGTAATAGAGAAAGAGATTTCAGAAGTGCAAAGGAGCGCGTTTGGGGAGATTGGGCCATATTCGCTCTGGCTACCTGGTATAGTTACTTTCGGTGCGTGGGTATGTGTGTGTGGGTGGGCGTGTGTGGTGGTGTGTATATGTGTGTAGTGGTGTATGGCGGTGGTGGTGGAATGCACCCGCCAAGCCCCTGTCGGCAGGACACGATCCGCTGGGAACCGATTTTAGACCTGGTTGATAGGGGTTTTCCATAATTTAGGGCTAAAGTCCGCGTTTCCGGATCTATTCCGGGGATAGTTTTACATGCATTCACCCATGACTTGATCAGCCTCGAAGAGACCTTCACATAGATACCCTACCCGACCCCGTACACCCATTTCGGCCCACCTCGAACCCAAGACATCCACCCCGGTGCCCTTTTCTCACAATTCCCTGCCTGCTCATGCGCACCATAGTCCTACTTTCCATCCACACCCATTCAGTCGGACGCCCCTTACGAGTGCTTCACTTTGATATCTCACACGACCCAATCGGACAAATAGTGGCCCACCTCGATCACAAAATGTCCACCTCAGGCCTGCCTATTCCCTACGCATGCGCAGTCAGAACTTTTCAGTGATATTCAACCCATGGCCTCGAGACCCCTCCCATCGTGTTCTTACAGCTCAGACAGAGAAACACACCATACCGCAAATGTTAATGAGTGGGTTCCCCATTGGGACTAACATTGAAACAACTGAAGCGTATGGTGCCAGGTCATTGTCCACTGCGCCGGGATGGACCTAACATGACCACCCCAGACCTGCCTGAACTTTTCAACAAAATTCAGCCCATGGCCTCGAGACGCGGACGTGACCTTTGACCCGGATGTGACCTTTGACCCGGATGGGACGTCATAAGTGACGTCATAGTGACGTCATCAACCTCACGCCTCAGCCTCATTTTTACGACAGAATTTTACCTTTATATACTACTTACAACATCGTCGCTTTCTCTGCCTATTCTCTCCCATCTTCACCACATCAAGGTTTCTATTTGTTAGCCAAAGGCGAACCCTTGACCAACTTGCATAGCAAACCGCGTTCCGCCCACACTCCAGTTACGTGACCTAGAACATGTAGAAAAACTGCGCTGATGGTAAAATACGTTTGGGTTTTACTTTCGCTGCTAAACTATTCGCTGATACCGAATGTAAAATAATCCAAGCACGCATAACAATAAAATATTAATGGATAGACCAGTGAAATTTTATAGAAATCCGTGCGTTTCAACCCAATTCAAGCCCTTCAGTGGGAACTAGGGAAGGTGAGGTCGGATACACTGACATCGCGTCGCGGACCGCCTTTAAATCTTCGGTGTTTCCTACATTTGCCTGGCTTGTTGGATGTTTGATGGTAGATGAATGGGTTTATTTTCTCTTCAAATAGATTTTGTTTTAAACTATGTTTCCTTTATATTTATTAATGTTCATGGTTTTTGAAAAGGTGCATGTTCATCTGCCACTGGGTATCGCACAAGCTATGGTGTTTTCGAATCTGTTGTCACGGTCGCCATGGTCGCGGTATTTAAGTGATCTGATTGGCCAATATGTGCAGGATGTTGCTTTTGCTGACTGGCTGACATCTACCGCTGTGTTGTCGTTGATCGCGATACATTGCCCAAGCGTACCAGGGACTATATCTAGGGTAGAGATACCCCTGGTTTTAGCGAGGATGATTCTCTCCGGATCTAGCCGTTGCGTATAATGAGACTCGTGTCTCTAGGTCCCATTCATATCGCGATGGTTAATCACCATTTTCCGATTAGGCTGTCTGTCGCACGTGACTAAAATTTAAATTCTTTATTTGGCACGAACACGCAAGCGCTCTGTGCTCCTATAGTAGCGTGGTAAGATAGTAGCATTTGATTGGTCGTGTTGATGATCACGAGGTTCGAGAGACGTGACGCATATTCATGAATGGTGTTCTAAATAAAGACTCGGTGCGGTAAATCAGTCAGAGGCATCGTGGATGCGTGCCTTTGGAGGAGCGAGAATGAAATACAATAACGGAAGAGAAAGCGAGGAAACCATCATTTCTCGCTTTCTCGCATTCTCGTTTTTGAATTTGTAAACTACCAACGAGAGGGAGCGAGAATGCGCAAACGCGAGAACTGATCGATTCTAGTTCTCTCGTTCTGGCCTGCCACTTTGAACGAGAACGCGTCTCAAGTGGCAGTCGAGAATGCGAGAACGCGAGAATTGACCGTTTTCTCCCTTTCTCACGTTTTCCACGGAGCGAGAATGCCAGAATGTGTGGGCGAGAACGCGAGGGCGAGAACGTCAGATTGATCTCGCGTTCTCGTCTCGAATTCCCGTCTAACATTCTCGCCGGCGCAATTTCGTGCAATTTATAGGGTGAGAACGCAAATGGCCTCTATCGTCTTCCATAGCTACGGTACCAGTCGGTACTTCAATCCGCAAATCACACATCCGGAAAAGGAGTCTGTACAGTGTTTAGAGAATAATGATAGATTTGTAGAGCTGATTGTAATATGTTGGCCTACAGTAATGTCAGAAATCCATCAACTTAGTTAATAAATATCTGGTAGTAAAATGATTGTGACAATCTGTACGTACCCAGTAACACCAGACATGTGTTCAGGAGACACCAACCACCACCTTTCATATTGACTCCAAATGCTGGTTCAACAGTAACCTTATATAACGGCCAATTAACGTCACTCTTTCATTGGGAAGCGAGTCCAGTCCATCGAGTGTAAGACCAAGCCAGGGAAATAAACATTTCTTTGGTCAAAATTTCTCAGTAACGATTGGCTAGAATAGATGGACTGCAGCAGCCAATCAAACGTTCGTTTTCATCATTTGATGGGTATCTTCGGGTCTTATATTTATGGGGTTTTTTAATTTAGCTTAAGAACACGATCGAGGAGGGTGGATATAATTTCGGAATGCGATATGTGCATCCTGTGAAATGGAAACTATGTTATCCGGATGTGGAACTGGTCGAATGTCAACACCTACTTATAGTCAAGAGCCCAATGTTCATAATGAAATGGGAAGCGGTCACATGTATAGTAATAATTCCGGTTCTTGGATAAACGATAACACATCTAACCCACTTTGACTGTTTCATTCTGCAAATTCATTCATGAAACTGTGGAGAAAATAATGACCGTTCTCAGGAAAGATACAGGTCTTGTATTTAGAATTGATCTATATTGACGATGAACAGAAAAACCAGGATAAACCTAGGCCTATTCGTCGATATGATAAGTCGTTGTAATAATCGATTATTTTTATAATCGAAGTTAAAACTGTTTGCACACATGCCCAAAATATTTCAACATATGTACAGAAGAATTATACAAGTGGAAAAGTGTGCATACATAAGTTTTATACATTTGTAATATTATTTTATATGTATGTAAACTATGCACATGGTTAGTAGTAAGAGAAGCGTAAATCTCTTAGCATTGTTAAGGAGGGTAAATTGAGAGGGTTGTGACGTCACTTGAGACGATGACGTCACTTTTCGTCGAGATCACTTCCGGTACGAGATCACTTCCCGGTCAAAGTTCACTTCCGCTTGGGGTCACATCCGAGTGGATACGAAACTAGGACTCGGGGAAAAATCCGGAAAAACGGACTCAATATGAAAAAACGAAAAATGAAAAGCACATCTCGTCAAGAGTATAAGGGGTCCAGAGGGATCGTGCCTGCGAGGGGGGGGGGGGGGGGCTGGGCACTTGACTGGTAGGTGCATGCAAATATAGGACTTGCCCGAAAATACAATCCAGAAAAATGAACTCATTGTGGAAAAACGGACGGTACGTCCCGTTAAGTAATTATGCGTCATATGGGGTTCACATGGATCGTGCAGAGTGGGAAGCGCTAGTCACATGACTGACGGGTGGATGCAAAACTATGACTTGGAAGACAGCCGAAAAATATGGAAAAACGGACATCACATCGAGTCAAGTGGGTCTAGATGAGCTAACCTCGAGTCACATGGGTCCTGCAGGGTTTCGGCTTGAAGCGCTCGTTGCGACTGGAGTAGTTTTGACTGGAAATGACGTGTTGGTGCGCACGCGCAGTTGCGGCGCATTAGCGAATGCTGGTATTTTATGGGTGCCCAGTGGCGTGTTTGAGCAATTTAGGGACCACCCTTGGTCCAAATATGGCGTGCGGATCCTCACCTAGAAGCTATCATGGTGTAGATTACGTTTGGGATGGGTTTGACCGAAAGTGAAGGCATGGTGCGCATGCGCAGTCGAAGCGTGGAAGAGACGTGTTTGGGCGATTGTGTGGCCATTTGTGGTATAAATAATGATGCGATCAATTAGATCAAATGTGGCGTTCAACAATATTTCAGCTATATAGCGACAAGCAATATCAAATTTTATCAATCAACATTGGCATTCTATCAAAAATCTATTATAGCAAATCAATCGTCGCCAAACAATCGCTTATGAGACTTGTCAAGCTTGTGGTTCCACCCCTTGAATGCAAACATCATGTCCATATACTTAGCAAAGGGGCCCGCAATCTCGGCTTTAAAGTCCCAAATAACTCTTTCATGTTTTCCAGACCATACCATCTACCATAACATCATCATTATTGTACAGAACTATAGTCTGATTTCTCTTCGATTTCTCAGTGAATTCGCAAAGATGTGGTCTCGACAACTGAAGAATCCTACAGTTCATCCTGTCGGTGGGAGTGCTCATCTTCTTTAAATCTGTGTCACGAGGAGTCCGCACGTGATGTTTAGGCCGGTCCACTAAATGAACAGGGTCACCAACATCCATTTCCTCTCCCCAAGAACACACAGTCTGTATACCCTCTGGAGAGTCTGGAGGGTCCAAGCCAGATACCACCGTGACATGTTCCAACAGTTTCGCGTAACTCACCTACCACATTCCTGCACAACATTGACAGCCTCGCGAATGATTTCAACAGACTTCTCACCCTTACGTACAAGTTTAAAACGAATCGTTAATGGAATTTCTTTAATTACAAGCGTATGGTCCGTCATTCATAATTCAGCCGTCGTTCATGGACGACGGTTAAATATTGAATGACGGACTAGACGCTTGTATTTGTATTCCACAGTCTGCACTTTTTCACGTACATGAACTGTCCGCACATTCTGCCGTCCCTTGCTTCCAGTCTGCGCTTTCTCAAAACCCTTACTTCTCCGCTTTTCAACGGTCCGCACCTTCTCACTTTCCATACTTCCAACAGATTTAACATCCCCCTTACTTCTCTTCGTAACAGAAGCGGAGGATATTGGAATTTTCTCTCTGTACAGTATCACCATGATCCATCACCATCTGCTCCAAACAATCGCCGAACACCACAGCAGGATTATGCCAAACCTGGCATCTCCGACAGAATAAGCTTTGCAAAGACGACGAGCATGCCCGAAAGTGTGACACTGGAACATTCTATCGCACGACAGGGAACAACAATCGGCATTTTGTACTCGTCGATGTTCGCCTGATACTGCAAAGCGTCCACCTGATCTGTATCCGCCAACAAAAACACATTTCGCACATCCACAGTAAAATCTAATAACCGCGCTCTCACGCGTTCGACCGTCAACACTTTACCAAACTCACTAAAGAAACCCACAAAATTTTCGTCAAAAAGAGTTATCCACGGGAGTTCCTTGCAACTCAACGGGCAGAGAATGGGGGCAATTCCATCGCAAACTGGCCAATGACCAAAACATTCACACCGTACAACTCGGTTCGCAACAGTTTTAGAATTGAACTTCGCGAACCAAGCACGAAAGTTCGACAGTTGCCCTAACGCTTTCACTTCTTCCACACAGATTTCCTGCTCAGCCAACAAATCAACAAGTCTTTCGAATTTAGCCCGCTCAAAGAGAAGGATCTCTGATTGAGAGCCTAAGTGTTCTTTCTAAGCAGTCGCCCTTAATCGGCATGGCAGACCACACAAAACGATAAAGATTGCACAAGTAAGTCACTAAATCAAGATGCAAATATATGTCGCAGATACAATGAATACCAAAGAGCACGAAACAGATACACGAACAAGTTCAGGCTGAACTGACGCAAAGCCGAAGAGACTATCAACATTCACAACACAGAATACAAATCCGAACGAAACTCGATGCAAATGCACAAATATACGGAAACAGAGACGGAGTGATTCAGAATACGTAATACGGCATGTCGACCTTGTAGTGCACCGTGGTATTGTGTACATCGTAGGGCCTGTGATTTGCGGCATTCTTGGATCAAGTTGACGATCTAGATGGAACTACATGAGAGACAGCTTCTAGGACCGGACCCATACACAATGGAACTAGTTTAGACCTGTTTGAAAGGGTTCAAATCAGTTTGAGGGTTAATCATTGGAGCCACCGTCGTAACGTGGTAAAGCCCGCAACACCTACCTTAGAGCATCCAAAGCCCGTTTTCACGCAGACGCATTAACGTTGGGGAGTAAGACCCCCCTCCACATACAATCACCTAACCCCTAATTGGAGTCATATGCAAGAGGTGGGAAAATTTGACGAAGTCTGGGGATTAAAATGCAACCATATGACTCTAAAGGAAAGCAACAACAAGCTTAATGCGTATTACACATTTTATTACCCCCTCCATCATAATAACCCAAGCTGGGGTAGCCGCCTTGTGCGTGTTTACAGTTCACGTATGTTCTTGTTCATGCGCTGGACGCATTGTCGGCTGTAGTGTCCAATCAGAAGCCGCCATTTGACAAAGTTCCATCCTCGGCATGTTTGCTCTTGTCCAACCAGAAGTCACCCGTACCAATAATCGACTGATATTGTTCAACGACCGTTTGCTTCAACCCAAAGCGTCTTCGTCAATCCAGGTTACTGTAACGGCAACATATCCTGTAAATAGCTGTTTTCGCATCTTGATCGCATTTTGCAGAGCCTCTGCGGGTGGTAGCCCCATATCCTCTTCCAAGTGACGTTTGGCCATATCGTTCATAGATCGTCGAGGCTATTTTCCTGATTTGGGGACGCATTTGTATGCTTGTTGTATGTTATCCACCACGGTGTCCTCTTTCGCCGCAGCGTGAGTATTAATAGTCGCTGTCACAATACGATCTCAAAAGGTGGGTTCTTCATTTTCGTCACTCAGGCTTCGATCACTGTCTACATCAGTGACCGAGCTTTCAGTCTGACTGTCAGTGGGTAGGCTGCCAGTATCAATAACTACCTCAGTATCTGCCTCAGTGCGCTCCTCGGATTCTGGCGTCTGAGCATGCAAAATCTTCTGATGCTACATCATATCGTAGTGTGTGGGATCGTGCGTTCGCGTCCAGAGTAATGATAATCCATATTGGCGGGTTGACCGTCGACTGTGCCCGCCGTCTGTCGGTCAGGGCTGCTTTTAAAGACGAGCGTAAATGGACGTTAAGATGGTTGTTGATGCCGTTAAGGCGGGTGTTGACGGCCAACGCCATATCGTGCATCAGGTGCTCTGCGATCCACTTCGTAAGCAGTTGGATCAGTTGGAAGAAGAGAGGCTAAGGTGCAATTTCCCGTCTCTTGCTGCGTTGACAAGAATGTCTGAAAGGCCATATGCACGGTCAGCAGCATCTTCGCGAGCCAGTGTATCGATCGATCTGTTGGGATCGATACCCTGGCTTGGTTAGTTTCCCATACGAGTTCGGGATATAAATAGAGCAAGGGGTTTCCCCTGAATAAACCCAATCAGTGAACGCGCTAAGCTGGTTGATTAGGCCAATCCGCTGCGAGGTATGAGATGTGACAGGTTTCAATTTCATCGCGGGCCAAACTGCTTTGATGTCAAGCGGAAATCGACATCGGAAGTCAAAGAAAAAACAGCAGGCTGGGGATACCGACACGCTAATTCAAAACATGCGCGGGGGATGAAATATACGAGATTGAATAATAGAGCCATCGACTCAAGAACTCATTCGAATCACCAAAAATGTCCAGGTAAACCCTCTGCGAGGATTTAGGATCTACCTGGACTTGTGAAGATGGGTCAGCAGGTTCTTCGCCCGGGTATTCTGTTAGGGTAGTATCCGTTTCTTGTGCAGCAGAAGACATACTCGGGTCACCCAATGGATGAGCGTGGCAACACGACAACGCATGCTTTCTCGTATGCGTAAAGCTGCATAGGTGGTTCCAACTTGAGCTGCGTCAATAATATTATCGGTTCTTTCTCAGTGGCGTAGGGCACTCAGGACAACGGCTTGGTGTAGTTCATCGGAACTCCCTGGGGCCTCTACTTGAAAGTCGGCTTGGTGTCAAGCTTCGGATAGAATATCCCTTGGGTTCATTCAAATTTTACATGGATGCCCTACTGCTCATGGTGAAATGTGGAAGATTGTGTTGTCATCTATCGACGCTTTTGGTCTTAATGATTCGTTCAAACAGGTGTTTCTTTTGAGCGATCGCTCTGGCATACGCCGCTGCTCAGCTCGTAATCGGGGTTTTCAATATCGATGTGTTTCCTTGTCCTTGCCCATTTATTTTATATGGGTCACGAGGTCGATATGTGTTATGGTAAAATTGCAGCTTCCTCTTTCGAATACCCTCAGAGATGAAACTTCTTTAGTGTGGCCAACGTCTCGCCCACAACGGCATCCATGCTTTCTTTGAAGAGATCCCGCTACCGCATTGTGTTCACAGCGTTGGGCTCCAGCATTTGATCCGCTTGTTTTGTTGGGTTGGACCGTCACGGTTGGGTGATGCGAGTATTCGGGGCTGATGATATGAATGGGGGCACTGTATGGGGTGGGCTGGACATGAGCCTGCTGGACGAGAGCTCCCAGGGGTGGACTCGGTAGTTGGTTTGAGGTTGGTTCGCTCTGAATTCGTGGTGGACCCTCGTCGGGTAACAAATGGGTCGTCAATCGGTGATCTTCGGAGGTATGGGCTGTTAAGTCTACGGAGAGGTAGCCATACGTTGCAGCTTGAAATGCTTGCATGAAATAGTTGTTATTCTGGAGATAACTATGACTTCCGAACATGGGGATTTACGCTCTGTTGATGGAATTGCTGAACAAAACGATGTAATGGCAGTTCAAGGCACTATTTATGGACGCCTCATGTGGAAAGACATCACATACCGATTTCCGTGATATTACCTTCTGGTAAACACATCGGCAATGTATTGGAGGCAAAATAGGCTAAATATGCGCCAGGTACATTTGTTTGCTACCCAGGCCGAAGGGGACAACACATGATGCAGCAGCTGGTACAAATTTTGAACTAGGCTGACGCAGGAAGAGAAGTGTCACTAAGCATGCGGTGCTAACGATCGGAATATTTCAACCTGCGTTCGAGAAAGAGGGAACGGCATATTACGCTGAACAATCACCTGAATATGCCGGGAATTTTCCACGATATACCGAGAATAGGATTCGACCACTTTCCTTGAAAACGCATCCATAAAATAAAATCTGAAAAATCTCGGGCATTTCTGGATCATGAAAATATAAATATCAGTTCTGTATCTTCAGCAATTGTCTTGTAATGTTTACTGGAATACGTGTAACACGATTTACCGGGAATTCTACTGAAATTCTTTGCTTCAAGAGTAACACCTCACGGGCGAATTTCAGCAGAATTCCCAGAAAATCGTGTTTCACGTTTTCCGATAAACATGACAAGAAAACGGCCGACGATACAGAAGGAAAATGATCAAAACCTAGTCTTGGTATATCGCGGAAAATTCCCGGCGACTCGACACCATCTTTTCCGGTAAACTTTTCCCCATGAATGGCATGGACATACCGGTATTTTATCAAACTCAAATATATTTCTGAAACGCCTATCTCTTCAGGTTTAATAATAACTAAACAGAATCAGAATCTGATAGATATCGGCAGAGATTTCATCAGATGATTGTTTTCCAACGTATTCAAGTGATTTTTCCGCGAAATTGGTCGTCCCGAGAAGGAGCATCTGCTAAAATATTCAATTTTCCCAGCACATGTGTCGTTGTGAACTGGCTATCTATATCTAACTGTGGATGGGTTGACTAACACGTGCACAAATCTCTTGATGTCTAGTTTGTTCTTGGCAGACCACTCAATCTGGAACTAGAGGATTCAAATACATTGCATGCCGAAGAACATCTCATTGGCAAGCAACGATTGAAATAATTCCCCCCTATCCACGTGAAACCTGATAAAGTAGTACATTCTGTTACAGCCAGAGCCTTTAATTCGAGCTTTTGAATGTAATAGATAGCACCATCTACTGCAGCATAGTGAACCGTTGCTGAATAGATAGCACCATCTACTGCAGCATAGTGAATTGTCCTTTCGCACGTTTTCTTCGCTTAGCTACGCAGATCGTACTAACTGCGGTAGCATCCGGGGTGATTCACCATAAAGAGTATGATGGGGTATACCGGCATTTACAGACAAGCCATCTGGGTTATGAGAGATGATGTACGAGTCGGAAATTGCCTTTTTCAGGCACTCTGATTTGAGGCGAGCTGTCCTATGCTTTAATCTAGACCACTGACCTCAAATCGGAATGCCTGCTTTTTCGCTTCTTCTCTGGTAAATATAATGAAGCAGAGTGGAATTATTTAAATGATAGTTGGAGAAAAGGTCCTGCAATGCGCTCTGGTTCAAATTCCTTGTCCAGCTTTGCCTGTACTGCCTCGAAGTGTTCTTAAACTGATTTCAGTCAGTACAAGCTTGAGCCAAGAGGAGTGTCCATGAAACTAAGAGATAAAGCAAAACTGAAACAATCTTAGAAATATTCTACTAACGATGGACTGTACCTCGACAGTCTGCGTCCAAATTATCCCTCACGAATCGGTGACTTGATTTATGGTTCATTAATGGATTGGGGTTTTCGGATGGATGTATTGTTATGGGCTGTTTGAGCAGGACCTTTCTGGGGACTTATTCCTATCTAGCACCGGTGGCCTGTGTTAAATGTGCGAAAGTGCTGATTCATATTTTTCTCTACTACTTCCTGGATAGATCAAGTCTTGTATTATTTATTTGCGGGGTAAGGCTTCCCGCAATGGTAGCACATATTCCGTTAACCGGTCTAGTCTGCTCTCAATGTAAACCCATCCGTATTTTAGCCTATTTTCTTGAAACTCAACTACTTGGATGAAGGACTGGACATAATTAATTTACCAGGAATCCTGAATGATCCAGAGGTACGCAACGCTGGACCGAACCATTTGAACTTAACAGAACCCCCACCCCTTTCATAAAAGTATACTAAATCTATAGCCACAAAAATATTAAATTGCTCCAATGCTGCCAAGGAGTTTGACTGTATTTATACACGTCTGGAGGCCATAGTTGTGATTGTGAATCGTCGAACTTTATACACCATGCAAACATATTCAACATTGATATAGCGAGTGATAGGGACCTAAAAACTTCTGTTGAAGGAACCTACATATAGAGAGCCGAGAAGAATATAACTGAAGGCCGACCAGAAGATAGTCCTGATGGTAAATTGAACAGTACTTCATTGTCTGGTCAAAGCGAGAAATAGTTGAACCAACAGGGTGGGGTTCTATTTCTTTTTACACCCGCAAACTCCATGGGTGTCCCAGTTAGTCAACTCTTATGACAAGTCGTCTTAGGAGCTGATGCCTTTAATTCTTTTCAGGACTTGGAATGTGCACGGCGCCCTTTCCTTCCCAAAGATGAGAGAAGTTCACCATCAGACATGTCTTCGACCATGCTACTGGACTTACCAATTCGGTGAGCAATTACTAAATTATCAAAAACTTTCATCAAGTAGTGAGAATACATAAAGCAGTCTGTCTGCCCGATGTTTTCTCTCATCATCTCGACCATCCTTTTTTCATCTACAGTCAAGTCACCCCTTCCTCAAAACTGGTTCATGACAAACTTTAAAATGATAATCAAGAGATTAGAACTTGTTTAAACCCTGGACAAACCATTGGGCATTTATTAATTAATCCCCATTTACATTCTCCCCTAAAACACTAGGGATTGTTGTGTGGCAAACATTATTGTACATTATAACAATATATAATATTGGTTACTATAATGAGATTCACCATACTATGGTCTGCCACTTCGATACATGCAGGTTATTGTATACCCATTTCCAAATCAGCCCTGGCTTCAGCCCCAACTTGTAACCATCTGGGTCATCTATACGCGGCAAGACTGACCCTATGAGCGTGCATATTCATTTTCAGCCTGCTTTCGGCAATAAAAAGAAAGAATTCCCTGAAATCAACACCACGTTATGTCGTCAGCCAATAATCAAACTATACCAACGTGACCCGCCATTTTCGAGTCATGTGCTATCCCAGGCCTGTAGGCTGGGTTCGGGGACCGAGAGCAGACCGAGTTCCGCTGCCGGGGGAAAAAAAATTCAGAGTGCACGGAAGGACCTACATGCGGGCATCCATGGGCCAGGAGTGCTGAACCCCCAGTTTGAGGTGGGCTCAGCCCCCAGCGTTTCAACAGCTGGTGAATTTTCATGATTTTGGTCCTAATGTGACCAGATATACAGGCCGTTTTTTTCTCCCGCGGCGCTTGTAGGCCAGGTTTTCACGGAGCGGTGACTTTGCACTGGAGGGGCACGTTGCTGTTTGGGTTAAATGCTCTGATTTGCTCATTCTTCTGTTCCGTTCGCAATGATCAATAACTGTTTTAGATGTTAATTTACATAGAAATTTAGAAATCAAAATTGCGTTCATATTATTTCTTTTTTTGTGTTCACATATTTCTCTTCAAACGCGTCAGCGCTCTCCAACCCTCTGCTGAAATGTTACTTTCTTCGAGATCACTGCGTATAGTTCAAATTTTGGAAAGGAAAAATACTTTTTGTACATTCAAAAGTTATGAACTCAATTTTTCTTCTAAATGACGAGAAAAAATCACAACATGAGGCAGCACCTAAAAGGTGCAACAACCCCTCAGCCAGACAGTTTTAGTCAGTGTATATTGGTACACAATGAATGAAAAATGCATATGTAAAAGCCTGAAAGATTTGGTTGAATGCAGAAGATGCTTTAGCAGTGGCTTAAAAAAGATTAAAATATGATAAATTCAGTGTGGGATGTTGGATGCATTGAAGGATTATAATAAATATTTTGACATAGCACGTGCGAAAAATATGGCGGAAGAACAGAAATATTCTGAACAAAAACAAAACGCTTCAAGCCATTTTGGCTTTGAACCCTAATAATAATCTAAACAATAATAAAAGTCTTTGATAGCAATAACTGTATGAATCCCTGTGTACCTGTTGATTGTCTGTCTCTTTCCATCTGTGATCAAGCAGAGGATGAGGGTGGGTGGATGGCAATCCAAACAGCCTTGTGATATGTATAATATGTTTCATGGACACCAAATTGTATATCTGTGAGTTTGAAATTGGTGAAAATCTGGTCAATGGTTGTCCTAAGATCTGTGGTTGGGGTGTGGCTTAAGGGAAAGAGCCCATGGTCTTGGAAGAAGTCGTTTATCTTGGTTGTTTCAGCCGAGTCGACAGCAAAGTCATTGTTGAAGTCTCCAAGTATGACAACATTAGTCGCTGAACAGTGGCTCCTTAGTGATGTAGAAAGTCCGCCCAGTCAGAGAAACCAGTTCTGTCATTCATCGTAAGATGCACTGATGATGTATATCAAATTTTACATCGAGCACTTGAACGGTATCAGAGAGAGATCATTAATGATTTTGCATAAATTAAAGATGGCCGCCTATCATTCCGGTCATTCAGAGGAACTGATCTTCATTGCGAGTGTCTTGATACATCGATGCTGTATACCACATTTCATATAGAACACTTAAATGGTATCCGAGATATATATCATTAAAGATTTTGCATAAATTAAAGATGGCCACCAAGATTTCCACCCAATCAGAGAAACCATGCAGTTCTGTCATTCATCACAAGTCTCTTGCTGCATCGATGATGTTTACCAAATTTTATATCGAGCACTTAAACGGTATCAGAGAAACCAGTTCTGTCATTCATCGTAAGTTTCTTGATGCACTGATGATGTATATCAAATTTTACATCGAGCACTTGAACGGTATCAGAGATCATTAATGATTTGGCATAAATTAAAGATGGCCGCCTATCCTTCCGGTCATTCAGAGGAACTGATCTTCATTGCGAGTGTCTTGATACATCGATGCTGTATACCAAGTTTCATACAGAACACTTAAATGGTATCCGAGATATATATCATTAAAGATTTTGCATAAATTAAAGATGGCCACCAAGATTTCCACCCAATCAGAGAAACCAGTTCTGTCATTCATCATAAGTCTCTTGCTGCATCGATGATGTTTACCAAATTTTATATCGAGCACTTAAACGGTATCAGAGATAGAGATCATTAACGATTTTGCATAAATTAAAAATGGCCGGCCATCCTTCCCGCCTCACAGAAGAATTGATGTGGTTATTCAATGCAAGTCAAGTCTCTTGATACATCGATGCTGTATACCAAGTTTCGTATAGAACGTTCACTTCAATGGTATCAAAGAAATACATCATTAAAGATTCTGCATAAATTAAAGATGGCCGCCAAGGCTTTCACCTAATCAGGAAAACTGGTTTGGTCATTCCTTCAAAGTTTCTTGATGTATCGATAATCTCTACAAAGTTTCACACTGAACAGCAAAATGGTTTCCGAGATACACAAGATTCATGGTTTCGCATAAATTAAAGATGGCCGCCAAAGTTTCCACCCAATCGGGTCCAGATTCAATAGGGTTCTGGGTAATGAGCATATGGATGTGCACGGCAAGTTTGGTGTGCCTAGGGTAAGTCGTTCTAAAGAAAGCTTGGTAACGAGAAGTTTCGTATAGAACACTTCATTGGTATCAAAGAAATACATCATTAAAGATTCTGCATAAATTAAAGATGGCCACCAAGGCTTTTATCTAATCAGGAAAACTGGTTTGGTCATTCCTTCAAAGTTTCTTGATGTATCGATAATCTCTACAAAGTTTCACACTGAACAGCAAAATGGTTTCCGAGATACACAAGATTCATGGATTCGCATAAATTAAAGATGGCCGCCAAAGTTTCCACCCAATCGGGTCCAGATTCAATAGGGTTCTGGGTCATGAGCATATGGATGTGCACGGCAAGTTTGGTGTGCCTAGGGTAAGTCGTTCTAAAGAAAGCTTGGTTACGAGAAAGCTGTGATGGTTTCGCATAAATTAAAGATGGCCGCCAAAGTATCCAACCAATCGGGTCCAGATTCAATAGGCTTGTGGGTGACCACCCAACAATTCTGTATACCAAATTTGAAGTCTCTAGAAGCAACGGTTTGGTTTCTAGATCGATCACAAGAATTGTTGACGACCGGACAACCGGACGACCGTACGACCGGACGACCGTACGACCAGACGACCGGACGACCGGACGTACATGCCAACGACAAGACCCCGCAGCCTAATAGGCTGAGGGGTAAAAACACAGGAAGGAAGCAATCAGAGATTGCTCAATTGTATGCCCCCCCTTCCACTTTAATCCGACACTGCCCCGCCATTGTTCTGTTCTTTATTGGTTGGTGGAGGCCTAATTTTGATAATTATAAAAATTCTGTTTCAGTCACTTTTTTGCCATGTCTCACATAATACATATTCCAAATATCAAGCAACAAGTGATAATACGATGCTTCGATGCAAGATGGTCGCCAGGCTTTCGCCAAATCCGAAAATGTGACCTGGTTATGAGACCTACATTCCTTGGGAGTATATTGTGGTGAAATTATGAAGCGATCAGTGAATTTTGTACCCAATTCACTGTTTTTGGGGCAATTTCATACTTCAGGACCTATGTTGTCTGCTTTGGAATGTAGAATAACATATAATATAGCCATTTTCCTGGTTCAAATCAGTTATGGACTGAGATTCAGCTTGGACAAATAAATATATCCCATTCACTTAGGTTTAAACGAAGGGCCATAACTCTTGAAAATATAACCGAAAACAGAGAAACTTCACGCTACACACCTATGGGTCACTGACCACATATCATGCGTATTTCATACTTGTTCATACAATATTAACCGAGATCCAGCCCTACAAATCCCAATTCACAAAGATTTGAAGAAAAAAGGGCCATAACTCTTGAAAATATAGGCGAAATGTGGAGAAACTTCACGCTGCACAACTACAGGGCACTGATCACATATCCTGCAAATTTCATAATTGTTCATACAATATTCACCGAGATCCAGCCCGGACAAGTTCCAATTCACAAAGATTTGAAGAAAAAAGGGTCATAACTCTTGAAAATATATGCGAAACGTGGAGAAACTTCACGCTGCACAACTACAGGGCACTGATCACATATCCTGCAAATTTCATAATTGTTCATACAATATTCACCGAGATCCAGCCCGGACAAGTTCCAATTCACAAAGATTTGAAGAAAAAAGGGCCATAACTCTTGAAAATATATGCGAAACGCGGAGAAAATTCACGCTGCACAACTACAGGGCACTGACCACACATCCTGCAAATTTCATAATTGTCCATACAATATTAACCGAGATCCAGCCCGGACAAGTCCCAATTCACAGAGAATTCAGGAACAAAGGGCCATAACTCTTGAAAATATAAGCGAAACGTAGAGAAACTTTACGCTGCACAACTGTGGGTCATTGACCACATATCATGCAAATTTCATACTTGTCCATACAATATTAACCAAGATCCAGCCCGGACAAGTCCCATTCACAGAGATTTCAGAAAAAGGGCCATAACTCTTGAAAATTATACCGGAACTCGGAAAAAACTCCACGCTGCACAACTACGAGCCACTGGCCACATTCCATGCAAGTTTCGATCCTGTCCATCAAATATTAACCGAGATATTGCCCGGACAAGAAATTCGGACAGACGGATGGACAGACGCGACAGACGGACGGACAAAGCGATCGCTATATGCCCCCCCTCTAGTTAGAGGGGGGCATAACAATCTCAAAATGCAGTTGATTATATAGTGATGATATGTCGTTTTGTATGCCGGAAATTGCCAGAATGTGTCGACAGCCATCTAGGAGAGCGGAGCTTCCGGGGCCTAGGCGGCCCCTGGACCCTCGCCTAAAGTGCTATGATAGTCGAGCCCCCCCACTTTTTGGGAGCTTCCGCCGGCGCTGTACATTGTTATTCTTAACGTGATCAAGTCTTTGCTGGTTGACATATTTTCTTTATGACAGATAGCGGCGAAATATACAGTAATAAACATGGGCCAGTTTCTTGATAATAGGATGGCTCAATCGGAGGAATTGTTGGCGTGATTTATCCATCTCTTTACCAGATCATAACAAGTGTGAACTGAAGTGGCACAAATATATCGGCAGGCCGGTGTGGAGGCTAAGAATATCCCATATTAAGAGTGTCCGGCTCCTATCTTCTAACACAGCTAGGACACTCTTCTCCAGATATCTCCAGAGGTAGGACACTCTTCACTCAATAAAAAGATAGGAAACAGGACACTCTTAGCCACCACACTGGAGTGAGGAGTTAATGATAATAATCTTGATCAAAGGGGGTTTTCCATGGTTGAATATTAACCATCTCCCAGTCGACAAGATTATCATTCACACAACGAGTCGATTATAGTCATATACTGAATTTATCAGTCGAAAAAATGCAGTTGCCGGATGTCGAAAATATGCTGTCAAAATGCGCCAGAACGCGCCATATGGCATCTAAATTTTCAATAACTTTCCGGGGGGGGCATGCCCGGACCCCCCTAGCCGGGCTTCGCACCGCATTTGGAGTTCCGCAATATTCTCTACCGAACCCCCACGTTGCCAAAGCAGCCTATGGGCTTGTATCCTACATGTTCAAAATTACAGATCTACTACAACACATTGGATGATACGGAAGTTATTCATATCTGTTTTGTTTTGCAAGCTCAGACAATATATGTTTCAGATGTAGCATGAAAAGCCTGTAATTCATCAGATTTTTTCGAATCTGATCTTCGCCGGATGAAGACCGAACAGTATACGGTAAAGTATCAGATATCGCTCCCGAGGGCTGATAGGAGGGTCCAGGCCTGACGTCAGGAGTGATATGGTAATGGGTATATCATAATCGATTTATCACATATTTATAGATGAATGATAACATTGCAACTGACAAAACAAGGGTTATGTGTAACCCGGCAGCTCGCCGTTTTGGGTTTTGTCAATAACATGCAGCTTCGCATAAAGATCGAGCCCTTCAGGTTGCACATCACTGGCAATGACAATACATATTGTTTTAAAAATTTGACTTCTTTGTCAGTGATGTTGAAGTTGGATTGAAAGATGAACTATATTATAAAACTTAAAATAAAGATTACGTTTTTTTCCAAAAATAAGCTTATACATGTCATTATGAATACATGTACAATTGAAATTTGGTCTGAGATGTGGGTGTGAAATGCCTATACAAATATGGTTCGTGCAAAAGCTTTAGGTTAAATCATGATGTGGAATGGGATTCGATACCAAAATTCAGCCTAAACAAAAAACATTAACCTTCCAGCTTGAGTCTAACGTTGTGCTAAACATAAAAACTTAACCGGACACCGACACTTTCCCCTTCTCTCTCTCAATACCTCGCCTACTTCATATATGGCGAGCTAATAAGGAGGTATAGTTCTTATATTTACATGAAAATGTTTGATCGAGAATTGGACCCTCGGTAAAATGAAGCTGCAAAAAAATTCTTCATCCCATTTTGATGATACACATCATGTTATAGAGCGCAGTATACATCGTCATGAACAGGTTAAAATTCAGGATCGATTATCGGAAGATTAAGCATACATCATACAATTTTAATATGTAGCAAGATCCTTTAGATCCAGGTGAAATTTTTAGCACAAAAGTGTGCTCGGCCAGATTGCAGAGAGAATACGACAAATTCCTCGAGGGGGAAGCACTCCTGTTTGCAATATCGCCCATGGGCAGATAACTGATATCAGGCCTGCACGTGATAGCAGAAATCCATTTCATGATATGGAATAGTGCCATTTCATAATATCAAAAGGACTAAATGTCCAGTAATGTGACAAAGATAAATTATACTGTCAGAGCTTGCCAGAGGCTTCCATTTCAGGTTAAAAGGTGCCATGGAGTTAGTTAGAATTAAGCAAGTTTAAAATAAACATTGAGAAAGGGACATTCAGAAATTCACATTTAACACTGATATATACATATAACATATAACAAGAGTAACCTAAACGTTATGTATGTACATGTATGTACAATCAAACTTTGCCAGGTGATTTCAATAGACTAATGTTAATATGAAAGTAAAAAAATTCAATCTGTTAATATGCTGCACATTGATCCTAACAAGTATGTTAAAATTATGCAAGGCTCATGTTATGGCTAAAATATGTATAAACTTTACAGCATGTATAGTAAATTCTTAAACATAAATTTCATAGCTGAAATCATAAATACATATAATAGCATGTGAAATATTGATAAAATTTATACAGTTCTAATAATATGAATGGAATTTCACAGCTAAAATTATACATAAATGTTCAGAGCTAAAGTTGGGAATAATCATAAAAAAAAACACTATGTACAGGACATATAGACAAGTGCCAATTGGCATCAAGCCTGGCCAGACTGAGAAATATGGCAAAGTTAGCCTTCATTTAATACAGTGAGTTTTCTAAGTATTTTCGATGGGAAAATACGAAGCTGCGCATCAGAAAACCCCTCGGCTCTGGGCGCCAGCCATTCATAATGTATTCAATTTGAACCAAGACTTCAGGAACACCAAGCAGTCAAGTGACAAATATACAGATTATGAAAAAATTTGTAATTAGAAATGGTTGTTTCCATCCAATCAGAGAAACCGGTATTCATTACATAAGTCTTTTGATGCATCGATGATGTATAGCAAATTTTACATCGAGCATTTGAAAGTTATCAGAGATAGAGATCATTAATGATTTCGCATAAAATAAAGATGGCCACCCATCCTTCCCACCACTCAGGAGAACTGATGTAGTTATTCATTGCAAGTCTTCTAATACATGGATGCTGTATACCAAGTTTCATATAGAACACTGAAACGGTATCAAAGATATACATCATTAAAGATTTTACATAAATTAAAGATGGCCACCAAGGTTTCCGCTCAATCAGAAACACCAGAACTGTCATTTATCGTAAGTCTATTGATGCATCGATGATGTATATCAAATTTTACATCAAGTACTTGAACGGTATCAGAGATAGAGATCATTAATGATTTTGCATAAATTAAAGATGGCCGTCCATCCTTCCCGCCACTCAGAGGAATTGATGTGGTTATACATTGAAGGTCTCTTGATACATCGATGCTGTATACCAAGTTTCATATAGAACATTGAAATGGTATCAGAGATATACATCATTAAAGATTTTGCATAAATTAAAGATGGCCACCAAAGTTTCCAACCAATCAGGCCCAGATTCAATAGGGTTCTGGGGCATGAGCATATGGATGTGCAATGCAAGTTTGGTGTGCCTAGGGTAAGTCGTTCTAAAGATATCTTGATAACGAGAAAGGTGTGACGGACAGACGGACAGACGGACGGACGTACATGACGACGACAATACCCTTCGGCCAAATTTTGGCCGAGGGGTAATAAAACTGGCAGTCATGAAAATGGACTACTCGTGAATATTTTGTGCAGGTCAGCTCAGAAAAATGAACATTTTTGTAGACCTAATTAAGAGTCCCAATATTAAATACCCATATTTTTCGATAATGCTCGAGAGGTCATAATACGTTGGTCGGGATTTTTCTTTCATTGTGTAATATAGCGTACATCACATCCACAAAATGCCAGTAATGATCCATTATATTTACACACTGAAGATGTAATCAGCCTCAAAAGTTTGTAATTTTCCCCGATGTGGAGAGTAATAGAATTGCATATCAGGACCGGCCAATATGAAAGGATTTGGCAGTTGAAAATGACCAAAGTGTGGGCCCAGTTTTCACCAACTTGTGCCCAGTTTCCACCGAAATGGTGGTGGAACCTAGGCCCACTAGCATGACTATGACCAAAAATAAATGGCATAATATGAACAAATGACATAATATGAACAAATGACATAATATGGACAAATGGCATAATATGGGCAAATGGCATAATATGGGCAAATGGCATAATATGGACAAATGGCATAATATGGACAAATGGCATAATATGGACAAAACAATTTCAATTTTTTCAGGCTGCAGCTGATACTTTAACTTGAAGTTGACAAAATGAATGATAATCAGGGGCAGCGGCAGCCCCCTTTTTAGAGGGTGGAGGCTGAGCGCCCACCTCCATTTTTTTTTAATCTTAATTAACACATGTCATTTTCGACAAAATCCTGAGGCAAAGGGATAGACAATATATCATTCACGAGATGTTGAATATCAGTCAATACTGTATATTTTACATTTAGTCATGTATAAGGTGCGAATCCCCGTGTTTCGTTCTGGGGCATTTTGGCATAATGCACGATGATTGGATTAAACTGATACAAAGTTTGACAAGTGTTTGAAACCCAGAGGTTCAAATTTTCCGCATGATCTCTATTCCTAAAAAGTTGATTTTACTTAAAAAAACATAAAAATAGAAATAAAAAATCAGCGATGATTTGTAATTTTAATTGCCGAAAATCGACTAGAAGATGTCTCTTGCCATCTAGGACTGCAGAGCTGGACCCTCACGTAAAGTGCTGTGATAGCTGGGCACTCCCTCCCTCTCAAATTCTTAAGCAGCTTCTGCCGCCCTGATGATGATCAGGGATTCCAGTTAATTTCTGGAACAGAGAAATCTTGATCTAATGGTCTCTCCAGTGATAGTTTGGCATCATTCAACATGGCCTCAATGTCATCAAATGCTGCCTCTATGTCTTCCTTCTGTCTGACCTTCGGACCTTCATAAATAGATGAAAAAAACGTAATTAAATGCAACAACCCCAGGAACTTACTGTCAAGAGATTCTTCGGCTGCATTCACATGTCATCAAATTCTGTCAGACAATTCAGGCTAATGCCTGAGGCTTTGAATCGATCATGTCTTGCAAAAGAATAACAGATAAGGTTGTAATAAAGTATATAACCCAAATCTGTTTCATTTGTCGAAGAAAATTGGATCATGTAGATGCACAGTTACACTCTATACTGCAATAATTAGCACTATTATAACGTTTGGGGTATGTAGCCATTTTACTCTGCCAATAACAAGAGGAGTATATAGCCATGTTACTCTGCCAATAATACAAGAGGGGTATATAGCCATGTTACTCTGTCAATGACACAAGAGGAGTATATAGCCATGTTACTCTGTCAATCATATAAGAGGGATGTAGAGCCATGTTACTCTAGCTCTGCCAATGATATGAGGGGTTTATAGCCATGTTACTCTGCCAATGGATATAAGAGGGGTATATTGCCATGTTACTCTGCCAATAACACAAAAGGGGTATATAGACATGTTACTCTGCCAATGACACAAGACGGGTATACAGACATGTTACTCTGCCAATGACACAAGAGGGGTATATAGATATGTGACTCTGCCAATGACACAAGAGGGGTATATAGACATGTTACTCTGCCAATGACACAAGAGGGGTATATAGACATGTTACCCTGCCAATAACACAAAAGGGGTATATAGACATGTTACTCTGCCAATGACACAAGAGGGGTATATAGCCATGTTACTCTGCCACTGACACAAGAGGGGTATATAGCCATGTTACTCTGCCAATGACACAAGAGGGGTATATAGATATGTTACTCTGCCAATAACACAAAAGGGGTATATAGCCATGTTACTCTGCCAATGACACAAGAGGGGTATATAGCCATGTTACTCTGCCAATGACACAAGAGGGGTATATAGATATGTTACTCTGCCAATGACACAAGAGGGGTATATAGATATGTTACTCTGCCAATGACACAAGAGGGGTATATAGACATGTTACTCTGCCAATAACACAAAAGGGGTATATAGCCATGTTACTCTGCCAATGACACAAGAGGGGTATATAGCCATGTTACTCTGTCAATGACACAAGAGGGGTATATAGATATGTTACTCTGCCAATGACACAAGAGGGGTATATAGATATGTTACTCTGCCAATGACACAAGAGGGGTATATAGATATGTTACTCTGCCAATGACACAAGAGGGGTATATAGCCATGTTACTCTGCCAATGACACAAGAGGGGTATATAGACATGTTACTCTGCCAATGACACAAGAGGGGTATATAGACATGTTACTCTGCCAATGACACAAGAGGGGTATATAGATATGTTACTCTGCCAATGACACAAGAGGGGTATATAGACATGTTACTCTGCCAATGACACAAGAGGGGTATATAGCCATGTTACTCTGCCAATGACACAAGAGGGGTATATAGATATGTTACTCTGCCAATGACACAAGAGGGGTATATAGATATGTTACTCTGCCAATGACACAAAGAGGGTATATAGATATGTTACTCTGCCAATGACACAAGAGGGGTATATAGCCATATTACTCTGCCAATGACACAAGAAGTATATAGATATGTTACTCTGCCAATGACACAAGAGGGGTATATAGATATGTTACTCTGCCAATGACACAAGAGGGGTATATAGATATGTTACTCTGCCAATGACACAAGAGGGGTATATAGATATGTTACTCTGCCAATGACACAAGAGGCGTATATAGATATGTTACTCTGCCAATGACACAAGAGGGGTATATAGATATGTTACTCTGCCAATGACACAAGAGGAGTATATAGCCATGTTACTCTGCCAATGACACAAGAGGGGTATATAGATATGTTACTCTGCCAATGACACAAGAGGGGTATATAGATATGTTACTCTGCCAATGACACAAGAGGGGTATATAGATATGTTACTCTGCCAATGACACAAGAGGGGTATATAGCCATGTTACTCTGCCGATGACACAAGAGGAGTATATAGCCATGTTACTCTGCCAATGACACAAGAGGGGTATATAGATATGTTACTCTACCAATGACACAAGAGGGGTATATAGACATGTTACTCTGCCAATGACACAAGAGGGGTATATAGATATGTTACTCAGCCAATGACACAAGAGGCGTATATAGATATGTTACTCTGCCAATGACACAAGAGGGGTATACAGATATGTTACTCTGCCAATGACACAAGAGGGGTATATAGATATGTTACTCTGCCAATGACACAAGAGGGGTATATAGCCATGTTACTCTGCCAATGACACAAGAAGGGTATATAGATATGTTACTCTGCCAATGACACAAGAGGGGTATATAGATATGTTACTCTGCCAATGACACAAGAGGGTATATAGATATGTTACTCTGCCAATGACACAAGAGGGGTATATAGATATGTTACTCTGCCAATGACACAAGAGGCGTATATAGATATGTTACTCTGCCAATGACACAAGAGGGGTATATAGATATGTTACTCTGCCAATGACACAAGAGGGGTATATAGATATGTTACTCTGCCAATGACACAAGAGGGGTATATAGATATGTTACTCTGCCAATGACACAAGAGGCGTATATAGATATGTTACTCTGCCAATGACACAAGAGGCGTATATAGATATGTTACTCTGCCAATGACACAAGAGGGGTATATAGCCATGTTACTCTGCCAATCACACAAGAGGGGTATATAAATATGTTACTCTGCCAATGACACAAGAGGGGTATATAGATATGTTACTCTGCCAATGACACAAGAGGGGTATATAGATATGTTACTCTGCCAATGACACAAGAGGCGTATATAGATATGTTACTCTGCCAATGACACAAGAGGGGTATATAGATATGTTACTCTGCCAATGACACAAGAGGAGTATATAGCCATGTTACTCTGCCAATGACACAAGAGGGGTATATAGATATGTTACTCTGCCAATGACACAAGAGGGGTATATAGATATGTTACTCTGCCAATGACACAAGAGGGGTATATAGATATGTTACTCTGCCAATGATATAAGAGGGGTATATAGCCATGTTACTCTGCCAATGATATAAGAGGGGTATATAGACATGTTACTCTGCCAATGACACAAGAGGGGTATTTAGACATGTTACTCTGCCAATGACACAAGAGGGGTATATAGACATGTTACCCTGCCAATGACACAAGAGGGGTATATAGACATGTTACTCTGCCAATGACACAAGAGGGGTATATGGACATGTTACTCTGCCAATAATACAAGAGAGAAAGATATATGACACTAAGATTCATTTACACAAGCTTTAGCAAACAGATTTTGCTTGCTCAGGTGTGGAAGCAGCGCCCGGTGTAGCCACATAAATGCAACTCAGTGTATGTAGCCACGGCTGAGTTGCACATCATTACTAGGACAGACATCAGTAGCGTCCTTTCTTCGTGGCCAAACATGACAAAAGTGTACAATGACTATGGCATTTAACGAGTTGTAAACATGTCAAATATACTTCCCCCCCCCACCGACCGGTGTAGCCACATAAATGCAACTCAGTGTATGTAGCCACGGCTGAGTTGCACATCATTACTAGGACAGACATCAGTAGCGTCCTTTCTTCGTGGCCAAACATGACAAAAGTGTACAATGACTATGGCATTTAACGAGTTGTAAACATGTCAAATATACTCCCCGACACAAAATATCTGGCTCATTCCTGCAGCGCAAGTACACATAAATAGCATCAAGTCATGTCACTATCTTCCAGTCACGTTCAAATGTTGAAAATGACAGAAGTGCAGGAAACGCTCCAATGCGCATGCACCGCTAATAACACGAACACTTTACGACACATTGGAGCGTTTCTTGACTTCTGTCATTTTCAACATTTGAACGTGATAGGAAGATAGTGACATCACTTGGTGCTATTTACGTGTACTTGCGCTGCAGGAATGAGCCAGATACTTTGTGTTGGGGGAGAGAAGTATATTTGACATGTTTACAACCCGTTAAATGCCATAGTCATTGTAAATTTTTGTCATGTTTGACCACGAAGAAAGGACACTATACTGATGTCTGTCCTAGTTGTGGCTACATACACTGAGTTGCATATATGTGGCTACTCCAGGTGCAAGAAACAGCAATTGAGGATGCAGATCCATCAGCTAAAGCTTGTGTAAATAAATTTTATTTTGTGTCAAAAGTGCCACATCATTCCCACTCAAAGCAGTTGGGCGTAACTTTACTGACAATAACATCTACACGTAGAAGGTTTTTAAAATTTGTTTGGAAATTGTAATTATAACTTCTTCATTAGATATAAATTGTATTTAATCTTTACAGGATTGTGTTGCAATTCTAAAATAGCGTACTTACGAACAGTAATTTCATGGGGACACTGAACTACAAGATCTGGGAAACCAACACATGTAGCTGCCAAAGTTGCCTGTCCAGCTGTGTTAAAAAAAAGAAATTTAAATTAAATTCTGCTTTTGAACAATCTCAAATTTTCATAAAATATTTTAACTTTAAATTCATAATTCCAAAACTCTTGAAGCTGACTGAAAACTACCACGGGGAGAAAAGAAGAGACTGCTCTGACAGGATTCCTACACTTTGTGAAAGACAAAATTCCAGGACTTTTTTCAGGACTTTTCCAGGTCCATACAACCTTTATCCAGGACCAAACAACTGAATTTTCCTGGACATTTTTTAACACCTTTTACCGTGTTTCATTCAGCAAATTCAATAATGTACATGTACATCAGAATAAAATGACTATGTATTTCCACTATCACGTTTGATACAGATCTGACTAGATCAAAGAATAAATTCAGTTTGTTAGAAAGAAATTCCAGTAATTAATCGTGGCAGATCATAGTATTTTGGGAGGAGAGAGGACAATTTCAATGAATTTTACAGGACTCTTAACAAATATTGTCAAAATTCAAGGGTTTTCAGGTCCTGGAATTTATTTTCTCAGAATTCAAGGGAATCAAGGAAATCCAGGACCCGTATGAACCCTGATCTGAAAAATAAAGCTTGAATCATCCATTTATACTTGGATATCGTTCTTGAATGACAACAATTTTTCATTTTATTAAACATACACAGTTTAACTATACTTTCAATATTCTCTGAGTTTGCTATACATTGAAACCTGTGCATAACGACCATGCTTGGGACCAGATCAAAGTGTTGGGTTTTGACAGGGTTCTGGTTTATCAAGGTTCAAAATACTTTAAATGTAAGTATTGGGACCATGGATAATGTCAGTATATAGAGGTGAGTCGGTTTACCCAGGTGTCAGTATTCACAGGTTTCAAAATTATGTATATATTATTACCAACCTGAGGTGAATGATATGTCAGTGAAGGTAGCGATGGAAGGATCCTTGGGTCCTCTTGGCACCAAACTCTGTGTGACTGAACCATTCACTGTACATCCTAGGGATCAGAAATGATATTTGTGTATATCACATGTGTGTCCAAAAATTTATGTAGGAAGGTATCATCTTGACAGCAAAGAACAAGAGTCTTATGGGCTACAAAATACACCCATGTACACCTTTGGTTAAAATTTACTACACCAACATTCTATCATTTCCCTTGACCTAGTGAATAGGGCAATTTTTTTCAACTGTACACGCATATGTGATGTCATATAACCAATCAAGAGATGAGCTTACCAATACCATGCAGTGAGGAGATATTTACTTTGATAGGTAGATAATGCATGTAGGAAGCTATTGTCTTTGTGCAGCTGAAAAGGCTCAAGTCTAGACAGTATATTGTTGTCCCCAGACTTGGCTATTGTATGCATTGTCTCATGAATCTTACATGAAGTATGAACCCTTTGATAGTGGTGTGATCTCCAGATATGGCAAGTGGTGGATGAATAGATTTTCAAATGGAAAATGTTCATATCCTTCGAACACACAATGAAATTTGGATTTTGAAGAGGTCATACAGGGGCACCCCTCCGAATATGGATCATGCAATATTTATAGATATTACATCACCAAACCATATTCTGATAAGAAAATGTGTGGCAATCGGCCAAGGCAACGTGTTCAACTTGGGTATGTGAAGATTGATGTATACAGCTCTTCCCCATCGATTAAGCAACCTTCACAATCTTCACTTTCAGCCGACAGTTTTAACATCATCAAAACCCTGGAATGAACGATATATTGTTCGCTAACAGCCTATACAGTAATCTAATTTTTAAAAGTTTGAGGAACTTAATCTGTTCGGAATCGTCGTACTAGAAATTTGATTCTGTAGTGTGGGCAAAACTGACCGTATCTTACAACCATTTCTCCAATGACAATAAACATGGCAGGATAGAGAAAATATGACTGTGACAACTTAAATCATATAATATAGATGAGTGGGAAGGGTGGGGGGGCATTGTGTGAAGTGTTCCAATACCCACCTTCCACAACCAGCTGTACATCCACCACAACCTGAGGGTCTGATTGGATGCTGAAAACAGGAAGTATCTGTTCCTCCATTACAGAGGATGCTGGGAGTTGTAACCATGCCAACCGAGTTATTGGATGAACTATAAAACACAAAGAACACAAATGAAAACTGAATGAGAAACTTCAGACTCTGCTTTCTATTTGCTGCATTTGAGGTTTACACAAAAATTGTTTATCTTAGTTTAGTTTAAACTTATTTTATTGTCTTATGAACAATGGGATTTGGGGACAAGTTTGATCTTAAAACATGAACTGTTCAAGTATGTCACAAAACGATTTTGATTGAATAATTAAGTTTACTTGCATGCACTAATTGGTACTTTCTTCAGAATTTACCTGTTAATCTTTTCCTTTTCAACACCTCCATTAGTTCATTCTGTTTCTTTTCATCTGAAATCTATAAATATATCATAATGATAACAACATAATTTATCTATGTCGACAAATCTTGTGCAAGACACAATATATGGCTATTTATTTCTCACATCCCTGAACTTCTACATGAAAACTATAATACACGTGAAAATTGTCAGCATGCTGAATGTATCACTTTCTGATTGAGATACTTGGGAAGTATTTGGTAGATGACAAAAATTTAACATACCATTCCCAAATTAACAAAATATCAATGGATATGCCTCACTGAGCTGCACATACCTGTGATATTTGGTCCATGGTGGTAGTATCTGGGTCCTAAACTCCCATTTCTCTCCATGTTTATATAAGGGAAGTAAACAACTGGCATATTTCCAATGCGAAGTGCCAAAATATCCATACAGGTAAAGCACTTCCTTACTAAACAGCGTAATACTGCATATTTACCATGCCAGTGATCAAAAGTTTAAAATGTTTTCTCGTGTAGAAGCATAGAGAGAATTGAGAAATCATGACCCAGAGACAGCCACCATGGGCCAGGCACCCCAGCTACATGTTGTTCCGCAAGGCTTTTCATTTGGGATGGGCCAGTTGACAGGCAATATCCCAGGAAAAATAAATCAGGTCCGACACAGTCTTGAATTGAAATATTCAATTTCAATATTCAACTTTGCTTGTTCAGTTTAATTTCTGCAACATGTATGTCCCTTCCAATCACAGGATATTCTTGTCATTAATCTTTTGTGGAGTGTGATCACACCACACTCTTATTAATAAAATTGATCTGGGCAAGTGGAAATTTCCACCTTACAGCAACTTTTCTAGTGTGACATACACTCCTTGAATTATAGTTGGGGAGTGATTTACAGAACTCCTGCTGTAGGCAACTGATAATTGAGCTCAAGAAGGCTCTGTTTTTCGAAGGAAACATTTCAAAACCTTTACTAATGAACACTCAACAGGATCAATCTCAGTAAACGGAGATATAATATCACGGAATATTATATCTGAATTCAGCCCTATATAAATCCAATGCGAATCTGAAACAATATTTGTTAGCCAATCAGGTGGCTAGCTTGTTGAAATCACGCCCACAGTAGTTACACACGGTAGCACGTGGACTAATATATAAACATTATCGGGAAACTGTATCCAAATATGGCATCATTTCCAAACAGATCAGTGAAGATCAAAGAGTTTGCTCCCGCCGAAAAGTCTGGCTTTGTTAGGGGGTAGAAAATATCAGAAGATTGTGCCGCGCGAGATGTTAATCTCCGTGAAGTAAACGTCAATCATTGTCAGAGAGAAAAGTCAGAAATGGTTGTGATTGGCTTATTATGGGATCTCGCAGAATATTGGTGAACATTTCGCATGAAGTTTTCATAGCGTTACGTCTAGATGGTATTCCCCTGATTTACCATCTTGGTTTACCTAGATTGTCAACAGGATATGAGGATGACCATGTTGGACAATAATACCTCACCTCCAATATCGAACATGCTGACTTTAGCCCGGTCACATATTCACACAGTCTGTACACTAACATTCAGCTTTCTTCTTTCACACGCATACAAGTTATCATGTTTGGTTCGATATATTACCCATGTACAACAGCGTAATTTACTGTGGTCGTGTCATAGTGGATAATCCCTATTGAAATAGTGCATCCTGGATACATCAGCGCATAATGGTACAACAAATATGAAATGATACCTGCATTTGATCAAAGGAAACTCACCAATGTCTTCAACTCTTCGTGTGTCATAGTGACAAACTTGTCATAAGTGTTAAAGCCCTACAAGAGTAAAAGAACAACACATGATACTAAAAAAAGAAGATATGGATGATCATCCAGTTATAAAACCCTCATCAATGCTACAGTAACAAGCGACTGTAAGACAACACATCTAGAAGATAATACAGTTTTGGTTATAATTAGTTACTTCATATTTTTCTGAATTTTTTAATTAAATGAGTAATTTTTGCAAAGATTTTATGAATAAACTCAAGTCACAACTCCATGGGGCTACAAAATAATATTACATGTACACATTTCACCAGATTTAATATCTGAGATTCGATCCACATAATGACCAGCCTGAATTTTGTTTTGACAGCTAATATCACTCAGGTGGATATCAAAAAGATTTTCTTTTCAGTGAGCTTGATGTTCATTCCTCACACTATCTAGCGATATTAAACAGAAACGTGCAGCTGATCTATATGCACAATTTTAGTGCTCAACAATAAAATTGCTCCTTCTTTCCTCCTAGATTAGGTACTGGTATACCCAAAGTTTGGTCGCATTCCATATCCTATATCTTCACACACAAGTCGACTTCTCCATTCACACTTTCAATTAGCCTTGGTATATATATATTTATTACCCCACAAGCAAATTTGTATTCAATATCTGGATTGTGATTGGTTAAAAGGTCGGGTCATTTTAAACCCATACACCCCGAGTGATGTCTTGCTACTCGGGGTATATAGAGAACAACTCGTGTGCGATTGGAAACGACGCTCTCGCTTGAAAGTTAAGCTGATCATATCTCAATACTTATGGAATAACTTTCGCTCACTCGTCAAAATTTAATGGAATAAAGTCATAATGCATTATTTTCACTTAAGTTTCCGACACATAACTCACCAAAAGGGGTCATTTGTTCTGAAAATAAAAGTCGATTTCCGAACGAAAGCAGATCGAATGGATTGTGTGTGGCGCGCCTTTCTCACAGTGCCATAGCAAAATGCGGACAGTTTTGTAAACGAAATGACCCGTTGGATTGGTCCGTTGTACCATTGATTATAAATGATATAGACCTTTTTCAGAGTCTCAGGGAGGGTCGTAACTTTCCATACACCCAGGGGAAAACCTAAATAACTAATAATATATACGAGTGGGTCATTGATTGGCTGTCCTTTGTATCTGGCCACACCTACCACCATATTAGGAGGAATCACATAACTACTGACAGCATATGTCACCCTAAAAACAGTTGTTGGGTATGTTCTGATTGGCTCGTCTCAGGTTTGTAGACCAAGTTTACACCTTGGTTTTGAATGCGTTTGCTGGTCTGATCTATCAATGCTAATTTGAAGTGAGAATGGAGAAGTCAACCTGTTTATCAAGATGCATATCCTGGGATTGGGGATACAGCATGGAGAACTGCACTTAATAGACAAGCAGATGAATGGATAGACACAACATCAGCATCAATAGGTTTCCATTTTGTCACAAGTTTGAAGTACATGGCAGTGGGACTAACGTCACAGGACCTACGAAGTAGGGTAGGCATCAGGACTCCGACGGAACTGAACTCTTGAAAATCCCCCAACCCCAAGTTGAAATCCTGCCTACATTAAGATGGGCACTGCCCAACTCAGAATCACCAGTGATTTCAATCAAAAATCATCAGAAATTTTCATCAAAAGTAGGTCACCTCTGAACTTGCTGGGAAACAGTCCCATAATGCACCGTCATGCCAAAAATCAAGGTTCTAATGTCAACGGTTCTCCTTATTTTGCCGACGAAAGGATTCGGATAGACTCACTCACTCATTACGGGACAATTTGCAAATGAGAGCCTACTTCGTAGGAATATGTGAAAACTGGTCCCATTCCGCTGTCCTGAACTGGAGTTTACACTAACAGTATGTTTTCACAGTTGTGACAGTGATCTTGATTTTTGACTTCAAAATGGAGTGTTCTTCAATGCCCCATGAGAGGGACCAATCCATATTACCTTGAACTGGAGGTCTAACGATGATATCAAAAGTTAACAGACAGATAAATGGATGAACAGACAGACATTAAAATTAACAGGCTTCTTCTTTGCCAGGAGTTTGAGGTATACATGTCATCACAATTTCCCTGGACTGGAGTTAAAGTAAATGATATGACAATCCACAATGAATTCCTAATATTTAGGCCAGAGTGACCTTTAACCTCCAACTGGATACGGTTTGTCCCACCTCAAAAGTTTGGTACCAATCCATAACCTGGAACTGAAGATATCCCAAAGACAATGGAAATTAACAGACAGACAGACAGACAGACAGATGCCAATCCACATCACTGAACTGGACTTACAGCACCAACATATTTTCCATTAATTTTCTCAGTTTTGGGCAACAGTCATGACAGTGGCTTCGAACTACGACCTCGAAATCAATCAGGCTCTTTGGAGTGAATGAGTGAGTGAATATGATTTCAACTATATTTCAGTCATATCATGGTATTTGGATCCTATTCCCTTTTACACACGGGGACCTCACGGGTAGGGTCCCATTCCTTTTTACCCTCGGGATCTCATGAACGGGATCCTACTCCTTTTCACACCCGGGAACCCTATGGGTGCCCGAGTCTGTTGCCTCATACAACAAGCTGTCTGAGGAGCTGAGGCCTATTCTTACCATGACCTGGGGTGTGCACAACGACACCCCAGGTCAACCTCAAGAGCGCAATGGGGCCCTATTTTTTGATAACATAATTCATAGTACACACCTTTATGATGATGGCTTCCAAGTAACTGAGCAAATCTAAATTATTCAAACAATCTGAGATTCTACAATCAGCTCCAAAAAACTGCAGTCCTTGGAAACAGATACAATTTCCTCCATAGTTCTCCGTGATAAAAATCCGCCAGAAACGCGACTGTTCAAAGACACCTTTGAAATCCTGAGGTACACCTGGAATGAAGAAAAAAATTTTTTTTTTAATGTAGGATACCTCTAATATTTCGATCACAGGAAGTGAAATTTTCACCATAACATCTGAGGGTGTTCAAATTTATTAGAACAGCGAGTTGACAAAATGGTTCAAAATCATGCAGATAATCCATTATTTCTTTATCATTTTAATGATTTAAGAAGGTGATCAAATTTATTAGAACCACTAATTGAATTTTGTCCCCAAAATTGGGGGTGATTAAATTTTGATAGGGGGATTGAATTATTAGAGGGATTGTCATATGAACACAGTGTAATATTAATATGCACGTCACTCTAATCCTATATACACATCCAAAATAATAAAAGCTTTTGACAATGTCCAGCAAAGTTATCTCCCTTGATCAATAGAAGTGTTATCAACCTGAATTTGTGTCTAAGGTGGTGTTAAGTTTTGTTGTTCCTATTGGGATAACGTGTGGAATGACTGTTCCAAGTTTGGGGCATGACATCTCTTGTCACTGTCTTGATGTAGTAAATGTCATCTTACTTAAAATCCTTTGCACTTTCTTCTGTTAAAAGTGACCCCAGGCCTTTTGGGTTCCCATTTTGTAGGACAAAAAAAAACCCCGCACAATGTTTTTTGGCGTCTTTGACCAAAAACATTTTTTCATTTTTTTTTTGGTCTAACACAACATTCATACCTGGGTCGGCTGGTTTAGAACTTCCTTTCCTCAGACACGTGAACGTACCAACACTGCTCCAGGGGCCACTATAACACATAAACAATATTTAATTAGTTAATTACATCTTAAGTGAAAATAAGAAAAATTATTCATTATTATATATTCGCCAACCATTGTTCAACGTGTTTACAGACATTCAGAGGCATACTGTACATGCTGCAAGGAAACAATTCATTGATAAATTTGAAAATATATACTAGTACCCATCTGACATCAAATAAGTTCATTTCAGGCAAAATTGCTCAGTGTGGAAATAAAAAATGTGAAAAACATGATTTACATGCGAGTCAACCACCATGGCGGCCATTTTGGATTCAGGCATGATGCTTTGTGAGTGTCATTCAAATACACTCTCCCTCATCATGTTTTTGAAAGAAGTCCATGTGAAGCTAGAGATGATTAATTATTCAGCCTTAGTGTTATTTATAGTCTGTCCATTTTAATTTAAGAAATAATGTTTTCATAGGCGTGCTAAAACGTTATTTTTTAGAAGCCTGTGCCCTAAAATTGATAAACTTTCCCACACTAACCATGCGTAAAATAACGGTTTAGCATGCCTATGAAAACATTATTTCTATTCCATTGCACTACTCAAATTGATTATCAACAAAGATTACAACGAAAGGTTGAAAACATATTTAAACTTGACAACCTTTCTCCCCTTTTTTGAAAAAACTCATCCACTGATGTTGGGACGATGCTCCCATCTCGGATGGCATTGTGCCAATGCCAGTGGACAAGGTTATGTGGTCTCTTATGGGAAGTGATTTTGTCAGCTGAGTCAGCTGTTAATTACATGGATGTATGCCTATTTGTGTCACTTTGTTAATCAATTTTAGGAGATGTTAAGCAAAACTCTGCTGGAAGAAACAGCTACTGTGTCCCTCATGTTACGGATCTTGGATCCTTAAATAGGTAAACATATATCCAACTTACTCTAATGAGTTAGCTTTTTGGAGCTCCAGTGTTTTCACCATCTGTGTGCTATCCCTGTAAGAAATCAACATAACTTTATCATACTACATGTATTATGGTTCAATCATACTACATATAAGCTTCGAATCAGGTAGTACATTGTGGGCGTCGCTAGCGGTGGGTTAGAGGGTGCAAACGATGCCCACTATACCAGGCGCTCTAGAAATTAAGCATAGGAAATGAACACCCTTCAAAAAATCCTGGTGACACGCACATACATGGTTTGTAAACATGCCAAATAAAAATTGTGCGAGGAATACTGTTGGATATATTATGACTTGCAATATGCTGTAAGTTTTTCACCCCTAATCCTATACATACATCCACAAACAGGGATCTTAGGCCGTTGTTAATTAATTCTTTGTTTCTCGTAACCTTGCTTTTGAAAATAGACATGCTGAGGGCGATAATTATTAATTATTACCTAGCGAAAAAAAAAAAATACTAAAACAAAACTTGGGATGCAAAATTTGAAAATATAAAACCTTTTACTGGACTAGATTTATCAAACAAAACCTCTGCTAGAGGAACAGTGACCTGCTAATTAAATGAATAATGCATACATGTACATAATAACCATTAAAAAGAAATCACAGATCACAATCCATAGACATGACTCTTTGACATAAAATACATTATGTGAGGTGTCATATATGGAGCTAATTTAGAACTGGTTTCCATCAGATTAGTACTGGCTAACAATATTAAATCAGCATTCACCAAAGCAACCATAAATAGTAATAATATTAATCCTAATTTTTTAGGATTCATAAATTTTCCTATAATACAGCTGTCCTAAGCAAGTCACTGGTCAACAACAACAACAACAGCTTTGGTCTAATCACGATGCCTTCTTCTGATTTTCAGAGTCAGTAAAGACTTGGAAGAGAAGTCTTTCTTCTCTTCCAAGTCCACCACTGTGGATTCTTGATCCATGGCACCGAGTGATTTATAGATTTATATAATTTATTTGCTGATTACAAGCGCCCATTATGCAGGAGAATCATCGACGGAAGTTTCAAATCTGCCTTGGAAAGAAAACGCTCGATGACAGAGCTGGCGGTCGTCTTTTCAGAGAATAGGAAAGTTGTGAATTTAACATAAAACTGACCGTTTGTTGAAGCTATCGTGGCTCCGTTGGCCAAAACATTTTGATCAAAACCAGGATGAATGCGATCAACCATGCGGACATTTCTACATTCATTGCGCGGTGTACGAGGAACGAAAGGGGTGTATGATGAACATACTTCCGTTCGTTTTGAGAACTCCGCGTGCAAATTGATATCTAGTTTGCAGACGAATAGTTATACTTCTTCACTTCTCAATGCATATTTCGTTAGATTACATTGTGGATGTTCAGTTTGTTGTTATTTACTGTTTTTGCGATCAGACAAGCTACGGAATTGAGACCACAGAATTTCCTTCCGGAGCTCCGACTGGAAAACATAATGACGTAGCTTAGAGGATTCCCAAGAAAGTTTGCCGTTTCATTGGTCAGTTTATGGGGAATCCCCAATCTAGCCCCAGAACTCACTTTAGCTCAACCACCTCGCTGGGGGTCTAATAATACCCCAGCCACCAGTCAGATTTTTGGACCGGATTCGGGGCCTTCGCGCACATCGCCGGAAGTGACATCATATATAGTAAAATAGATGTTTGCCGAACATTTCGATTACTTTTCAAGTCTGCAAAATACCTCTGTTGACCTAGCGTTAAAAAGAATTATCTGGAGATCATTTTCCCTGTTTATCTGTTGAGATTATTTCCGCCGTTTATATGGAGCCAGCATATGAAAAGTAGTTCGCCCATGTGCAACACTGAAGGAGTTGTTCGGCCGGATTCAAACTGAACCGTGCGTACGTGGGTTTTCCCCTATACGTCATAGCAACGTAGTAAAGGTCAACTTCCGCTATTGGAGGCAGGGATGGTCAACCTCGCCACCAGGGGTCGCTCTCCGCTGGAAAATTGGCCGCTCCGACGAACCCCTGGGACCACGCTCACTGAAAGTGGGTCCCATAATACATTGAAAAATTCGTTCACGTGTCCTCTTCCGGTTCCATTGGAACATATTCCATTCCTTTTGAAACGTCAGTCATGAGTCATTTTCTTCGCCAGCGTCAATAACGTCGTGACGTCAGAATAGAAAATGTTTCGCAAGAATGCATTATGAGCATACGTCATCTGTCAGACGCGCTCGTAATGTCCATGACGTTGGGAGATCGGCATGATCTCCACAGAGATGCCCTCGTTATGTTCTGAATTCTAGTGTTTCTTGTGCTATCCAATGACCGATCGCACGGCTGAGCGCCGTCCCAGAGCCTAGTAGGGAGGACAGGACCGGATAGCTCTGGTTTCGAGATTGAGGGATGGTAAATGAGCCTGCGAAATGGAGCATGCGCTGTGGGGAGGATGACTTTAGCTGCGAAAACTGACCTCTGGCATAGTGGATTTCTGGGAGCAGAAACGGAAACGTCGCACCTGTTTCTTTACTTTCTTATTTATTCTACTTTTTATATGTTTTGTACTCTGTCCCAAATGGGATGCTCAGTGCAATAAAGAATCTTATCTTATCATGCACACAATTAATTTTCGGCGGAACCAATCTCGCATTCGTCTATTTCCGTATTGGCGGAAATTAGCCCAGTTGCTGAGTTCTGGTGACAGATTGCTATTATTCAACTAAAGGTAACAATGAACTAAAGTTTTGTCCCATTACGTTCCAGGTTAAACAGGTTCAGTTCGCCGCTGAAAAACTGACCTTCTTGAACTTTAGCCCGGAACTACACACTGATGTTTTTGATTACCACTCCTCCTAACCCAGAAACTCTGGCTGTGATAGGTAAATTTAGGGTAAGGGGGCGTGGCATTCCTATCACAGCCGAGATCGAGGGTGGGTTAAATTTTAGCGATAAAAATTTGACTGGCGAAGAGCAACTTTTCGCTGACGAAAATAACGAAACGGGAGAGAAAAAATATGCCAATTTGATACAGTTTGACCGACCTGAGCTTCTTTCACCATGTACCATCTCTAATGACTGTTTGGGACTCCAACAAATTAGTGACGACGAAGAAAACACAATAAACGCTCGATTTCGATGTTTACCGCCATTTCCTCAGATTACAGCTCGACGAGACTTGGCCGCGCGTGCGCACCAGTATCGATGACCTTTCTGATCTGACTATGGTGAAATGGACGAGTCACGTGGTCAGAAAGGTCAATCGCGTTGGAAATCTCGAGCTCTCAACGAGACCGAAAATGGTGGCAACTTGACGAGTTAGATGACAAAATTAGAGTTTGGAAGAAGATTTCGTCTAACGGAATGAGTCATTAGTTGATTATCAAAGTTCTGGAGATGCCAAATCATATTATTTATTCGATAAAATGCTTTTCGTGCCTTTGTCTCAATTCCCCACGCCGTGTGCAGTTGAAGATCTCGAGCGACTGACGTCTTATTTATTTTTTTCCTTTTCGGTCTGTATATGTGATTCGGGCTAAAGGGGTCAGCAACAACAATAATAAAAAAAAAAAAATAGACCCCTTAGCCGATGTTTTCGGGCTACCACTCCTCCCACTTCACGTGGTATGTACCAAACCACACTCATGTCCAATTGATTTTTGATAACGTAAACTGCCTTCTGAGACGAGCCGTTTTCAACCGTCTGAGCTGGTCACGTGGGTATCGTCGTTTGATTGTGCCCTGAAAAGAACACAGGCTCGGGACTGTCACAATTTTTTCAGAAATTAATCGACACTTACTAAGTTAGCGAAACACAATAAAAGTTAGTTATGATATTATCCAGTAATAACACAACTGAGCATTTAATGCGGGATATGCTTACCACGAACATCCACCTTTGGCGGAAGTGACATCATTTAGTTCGTTTTAACCTAAACATAGAAATAGTTTTGTATAATTTGAATGAGTTATGTTCGTTTGGTTAAAATTAACTGAATTTCACAATAAAATGCGCCCGGATCTCTCGATTATCAAAGGCACTATTTCTTAGCCGGCTCACTGCGTGGTCGTCATACGCTCCCCACCGGTGGGGATTTGTGCGTTCTATGTGAGAGGCTTGTTCCGCCAATACGGAAATAGCCGAACGTGAGATTGGGGAATCCCTTGAACTGCACAACAGGTGGCGCTGCAGTGCCCTTCGAACGGATGACGGCTTTACGAAACTTGTTACGACAATCTCGGTATTTTACAAGCAATTTAATCACTGGAGAGCGCTGCTTCGCGAAATCAGAACTCATTATAGGCATTTTTTTTAGGGATCAGTACCAATAATTAATACAATGCGTAATTATTGCTTGCAAAAATACTCATGCGGGCGGGTTACGGGAAACGAACCATTAATTAACAGCGGCCTTACACCTTAAGAATTATAGAATTCCATGACTTTACATAAACATTTATGAACAAATTCCATGACTTTTCCATGACCTATTCAGATTATCGTCGGAAACTGTTTTTTATGGAATGTGTTTTCTTGTGACTGTCAGATCTGACCCCTCTATCAGAAGCCAGGATTTAACCACAGGGGCTCGTTACTGTTATTAATTGGTTAATTAGGTTGATTACAGCGGGGTGGGGGGGGGGGGTCAAGGTAGGGAATAAATTTATTCCCTACCTCGAACCCCCACCTGTAATCAACCTAATTAACCAATTAATAACGGTAACGAGCCCCTGTGGATTTAACAAGAAAAATTTATACATGTATATCCAAAGAAAGAAAGAAATAAAAAAAGAGTTAATCTAACCAATGAGGCCAGAATTCAAGGAATGTATGAACCATGGAAGTTCAACTGGAAAGGTTTCTATGACCAGACACAAATTTACGTGACTTTTCAGGAGATCCCATGACTGTAGGAACCCTGACAAATGGTCGGATATCATGTGGCATTCTTGATTATTGTTGCAGTTTGGTCCCCAAGTCTTCCAATGAAGACCAATCTAAAATAATAAACAAACACCAAATAAGTGACGGGGCCCTTGATGTATGCAAGAAGCCAGCAAGGATAGCTTCCCTTTTCAGTGGAAATGTATTCCCACTTGTAGCTTTCGGTGGGGCCTTTCTCTACGGTGTACGATCAAGGCCCTGGTGCCAAGCCAGTCCACAGCTGTAGTTGTAGGGAAAATACTGGACGGTTCATATCTGCAGACATAACGTTTGCCACAAGCAATAAAATAATTCAATTTTGCATCATCTCACCTTTATATGGAATCCTTGGTTGCAACAAACTGTTCACTTTTAGCTGCACAGGGATTCGGAACTTCCATAAAGCTACAACTGGAGCGTTTCTTATAACAAGGGTTGAATATAGAGGTATAGATCATACAGAATCAAAAGACTTCGGCAAGTATAAGCCATCCAGTATTTTTCCAATAACTACAGCTGGTGAATGGCTTGGTGTCGGGGCCTTGATCATATGGTAGAGAAAGGCCCCACCAGAGCAATCATACTAAAGTATTGCAAAGTGGATTGGTTATCACTTACCAGCCCCATATCCGGAGCCCCGTAATAACATGTTGATAACCCAGGTCAAACAGAGTCCAGGCATGGTGATTGGACGGTATCACCCAGAATGAACATGGGTTATCTACAATATCACAAACACAATGAATCATGTAACCCAAAAGAAAACCCGAGCAGTTGAAGTCCCCCGACATTGAAACAATTGATTTGGCTTGGAACCGTAACGTTCAGTACCTGACATGGAGATGAGCAAGTGAGATCCAATGACAATGCACCCACAATTACCAAATTTGTCCAAATCCGATAAGGTTTTCAGAAGTTATTGTCCAGAAGGTGGCGTGAACTAGAGATTATAGATGAAAAACAATCTTGACCCAAATACAAAATTTGAAAAGAATCCGCACAGTTTCAAAAGTTATTGTCTAGGAACCAAATCTTAACTTTGCCCCCAGGTGACGCCACTTATAGGCGAGTCGACCAAAATTTTTATCTCCCTTGACCAAGCGGAGAGTTGTGTAAGGTGCCACAAATTGTATTCTGTTGAAATAGTCAAAGAAATGCAGCTTTAAGGATTTAGGCATGAAATTTGATACCTTGACATATGACTGTATCCTACATATTGGGGCTGAACTTAGAAAAAAAAACCTGTTTGTCACTGCACCACTCTTTCTGAAGGTGTCTGAGCAAGAATAGGACAGTCCCGAGATCAAACTCTTCAACTGCAAAAGGTGCAAAACAACATCTTTATCCAAATGACGTTACACTTGAGTTTAGGCAACAAAACATCTCTTCACACTGACGATGCTGTATTTTATTCACAGACTTTTACAGGCCATGCCTTCTGCTTGCAAATCCCTATTGAACTTGGAGACAAGAACATCTAAGTTGTTGGGATCTTCCTTATCTTGAAATCAACTATGATATCTATTTCCCGATATTTGCTGTATTGCTTATGTTAAAGCATTTGCCAGAACCTAACCTTGACCCGATGTCACGTGGGGAATGAAGCCGTTTCGCGCCTTTCACGGCTCGAGAGTTCGATCTCTGGACTGTCTTATTAGATCTCTAGTGGCCGTTACTTGCCTTATGGTACAAAACTTCGGTCACTCCAAGTGCGAATCAGACCCGTTAACCAATGCATAGCTGCTAATGTCGCAAAGAGTATCTTCAGAAAACAATTAATTTGTGGATAAACTGTTGTCTCAGAGAAAAACACAGTCTGTTCATCTTGAAAATTTCAAGATGCTTTGGCATATATTTTTAAAAATTCTAACAGTGTTGATTTCATTCAAAATTCCTTCAAATGGTAAAACAAAGAGTAACAGAAAATAACTTACCATCAAGTATATTTGTATTAGGGTTGCTGGCAGTGCAGCTATTGCAGTATTTTGGACTGTTGTGGGTCCAACTTGAGCAGTTGGGTAACAAAGGATAATCTGCAATAAATCCACAGAGAATACCCAGTAAATTTTGTCTAAGAGATTACAGATTACATGCAGTAGACAGATTATTGCTGTCAGAGAATATACAGACAACAAGCAATTTCAAGAAAATCCCAATTGATTATATTACCAAGATATATGCCTATCAATTACTTCCATCCGTAGTAGAGAAAGTGCAAAAAAGGTCGACACGAATGGCCCAAATCTAGCCCGAACATGCACATGCACCATCTTTCTCTACTATTCATCGACTGTTTACAATGAAATCACACCATGGACAGCATGCTAGTCTTAGTCTACACGAGTGCTTCAATACGGCACCCTGCATACCTCATTCGGATCAGAAATGGCCCGCAAATCGCCCAAAACAGAATTATTTCAGTTTGCTCAAGTAGTGGTTAGAGTTGTACCCCCATTAATTGTGACCATCTGTCAGGCATGAGTGATCTCCCTTTGACCATGATCTCCATGTGGTTAGAAGAACCACCGCATGTTTTATTTCTGTTGACCTTATTAGGGCAGGTGTATTTGTTTATGACCTAATCACTCCCATTTATAAGCTTCCGTAGTCGCGCAGTAGTTTCAATATTCTACTACCATCAGTGAGCCTGCAGTCTTTGTTAGAGTATCATGAATCAAATTTATAGTTATAACACACAAATAGACGTATTTTGAAAGCTAAACAATAACAAATATAACGAACTGGCTGTTAGAGATTCATGATGTCATCTTGAGTAAAGAGGCTGTCCCGGGCTAGAAGGGGACAAATTTGCCCGCCTCCACACACTAGAGAGTGATTGGGGACTGGGATTGAATACACCAGCTTGCACCTGCATATCAGTCCTGTGACCAGGTTGCATGTGTGATTAAAGCAATCGTGAGAGTTATCTCCCCATTAATTGTGACTTGCTGCCAAGCATGGATGACTTCCCTTTGATCAACCAAGTCAATCGCCCTCTCTTCATAACAGTACAATGGAGATCAGATCAGAGTTTGGTTACTGGATTTAATCAAATTAATTTTCCCACCCACCTCACCTATATCACTGGAGTTGGCTAAAATGAATACATATCAATTAAGAGCAATGAATCTGTTAATTTTAGTACTAATAGCAGGCCTGGCCATATACGGCGAGCGATCGCTTGCGCTCGCGCCCACACATGCCCAAGTCGTTTCAGATGACACTGGAAAATGTATCACTGGATCCCGCTTCCACTTTCAATACCAAGTAGGTATATCGCGATATTCTATGGGACTTCAGCCATTGATTTGACTATGTGACTTCGAGGCGCCATGTTGGCATGAGGACAGGCGAAGATGTTTCTGCATCGTCTATTAATTTTGATTTTATTCGCCATGGCTGCATCTATCGAACAAGCTAAGGGAGGCAAGGTCGAGCGAATTGCTCACCCTAAGGGATCCAGGAGACTGTTTCATCACTCCTCCAAATTTTCCTCACGACCATGCCTGAATAGCACACAATTGACTGAGTAGAAGTTAACGTTGCTCTTCACAATCTTTCACTCATATCACAATGTTTGAGTCCTATTACTTTTCACCTCCGTGACCCCACGGGTAGGGTCCTATAATACACTGAAGACCCCACGGGTAGGGCCTTATTCCTTTTTACATCTGGGAACTCTTAAGATGCAATTGATGAATATTGTTTGATTATGCTCATATTTTTCAGGGATTTATCTTTTTCAGATGGACAATACTCCTGCGATTATGGTCGCAGTTTATATTTGAAACTATTGGTTTAAGCCAGATTCTTGGGGCAAAAAGATACATGATGTATGTGGCACTCGATATTAATTATCCCTAAGATGATATTTGGGTAAGTTATCATGTGTATCCAAGGGAGCTTGCAAATTGGGCATCAAGGGAATTTGGGACTCGACTACAGAGTCAGCTAATCCACAGTATGTAATACATGCAGACTGTAGCAGTAGCCAGCCTCTCACATGCCAGATATCTACTTTATCGTGACTGTGTCGGATGCTGCTCTGCTCGCAGGAGTTGGTTAAAGTGAACGTAAAGGCTGAGGCAACATGCACTCTGTGGGAAAGAGCTACATTGAAATACTGAAATAGCAGCAACAAATATTTTTGGGGATTTTTTTGCACCGAGTACGAACGAAATTATCTCCGTTGTATTATTGTTCCCCGGCTGCCGCCATGCTGGCTATCTCACTCAGAGCAGTGACGTCGTATCACCTCGGAGCTCTTTATTTCGTGGAGGTAGAAAGCGCAGAAAGCATGTAAACATAGCGACGCACAAGGAGGCTAGCCTGACTTCAAGTTCTGACGAAGAGACAAATGAAGGTTTACAGGGTTACCAGTTTGAACCAAAACGCTCCGATGTCGACGAAAGTAGTGAGTAGTTCATCGAACGCTTCAGGTCAGTAAACACTTGCTGGAGACACGCAACACAATCAAAACACGCTTGAAACAGCCGAGCTCTCCACCACCGCAATTACAATTCGTGCTACAGCGATGCCAAAACAAAGTGATACTACGTCACAGGAAAATATCACGTGCTCCATACAAGCGTTTTCATTGGCGCAAGGCTAATGAATAAACTGATATGGCCGACTCCAGTCGCTCGTTGCATCAGTCAATAATTCCCGTGCTTGGAATTTTTTGTTTGGAAGGGAAAAAATCACAAAAAATATTTGTTGCTGCCAAATGATACTTTTAATATAGTTCTTCCACGCAGTGCGTGTGTTGTCGCAGCCTTTACGTTCACTTTAAGTTTTTGGTGTTATTTATAAATAAAGCAGCAGCCAATTTCTTCCAAGATAAATATCTATCTTCTTGTCTTTATTTGTATGTAGTTACAAGTAGGGCAAATTTATGTAAATGATGAGGTTTATCCATCAAAGATGAACATTTTATTTCAGTTTGCTCATGTGGTGGTTAGAGTTATCTCCCCATTAATTGTGACCATCTGCCAGGCATGGGTGATCTCCCTTTGACCATAATCTCCAGTGTGGTCATTTTGGATTTTCATCAGTTTTTGAGATAACATTAGGCATTCGCAAGGAAGAAAGGGTGTGATTTGACCCAATTTGCTGGTGACATCAAAGAATATAAAAGGAAAACTGGGAGTGTACAAAACTGACAGCCATTTTCTTCCATTGAAAAAAAGAAATTTGGAAAGAAAATCAACTGTTATTTATCTCAAATTTTGGCCAGGAAATAAATTTTCTGATTGCACCTAATATATTTAATGTGTGTAAAATATCTTGCATTTATCAGGGAGACACTCTTCTTCAATTCTATATGACCATTTTGGCAATTGGCACTGTGTGACTTAAATGTATGAAGAATTTGCAGCATTCTGCCCTCTATGCATTGTCATCAAAACTTGCTTGTTTGTTGGGTGCTGTGGGGGGGGGGGGGAGAGCTCGGTGCACCAGAAATGGGGGTATGCTCCAGAGGGTAGTGGGTAGGTTTAAGTGTGGCCTTATGTAACCTTCCAGAATACATAGGTTACGGACTCAGGCGAAGCTCAGTTCAGGAGACAAGAGTGTGAGGCTCAGTGCCCCGGGATGGGGTGGGTATATTCCGCTCCTGGGGGTAGTGGATGGGTTCAATAAGTGTAGCATGATGTAAGCTCCTGGAATATATATATATATATATATATATAGCTAATAAGCTTAGTTTAGGAAATAGAGGCTGAGGCTTGATGCCCCGGAGAAGGAGACAAACCTCCGAGGGTAGTGATAGGGTTGAATAAGTGCAGCATGATGTCGGCTTCCGGAATATAGGAGGGTCATGATTACTTTAAGAGATAGAGGGTGAGCTTAGTGCCCCGGGGGTGGGGATATGCTCCTGAGGGTAGTGGATAGGTTGAATAAGTGTATCATGATATAAGCGCCCATAATATTTGATGGTTTGGGGGTCGGGCGGAGCTTAGTTCCGGAGATATAGGGCGAGGTTGAGGAAATGTGGACAGAAAAATAGTCCAAAACTTTTATATTAATTTTTTGCTTTAATTCTTCTGGACGGAGACAGGGACATCAGACATCATTTAGATTCCTATATTGAGCTTTCCACAGCTAAAGCTACGGGCTCGATAAAAATATGTTAAGAGATCAGTTCTGAGTAGCAGATACCTGATGGCAAGTTTCATTCCAAAAGATTCATTATCGTGGAAATTACACATAAATAATGTCCATAATACCACTGTGACTCGCAGGCATGAGCCAATCATATGGGTTGTTATATTCTCTAGATAATCAGATTTATAACCAACGGTTCCAATTGAATTCATCGCATCATTCTTTATCTGGTCTTACCTTTTCCTGGTTGAGCTGTGTCCCCATTTAAATTGTTCTCCTGACCATAGAATCTTGGTGATCGACTTGGCTTGCCTGAATACTCTGAAACAATTATATTAAGGGGAGATAGATGAGCGGTTGATAGTACATAGCAATATATCTGAAGAAATTATTTTAACTCAATCAAGAACAAGTCCTAATAATTCCTAAGTTAAAAGAAATAATTGGCTTGAATTATATGTACAAGAACGCTTAAAGAAGTCCAAATTCATCTACATTCCACTGATTCGGGTGAATAAGGATTGCAAGCAGTGAAAACAAAAAATAATGAAGGAAACACAAAGAATACACACTATACCCTTTATCAAATTCAGGAATGTATCCGCTCTCGCTTTTGGCAAGGTCTTCACTACCATTTCTGGGCTCTTATAAGTAACAGGAATAAAAGAACAAAAAAAGCAAAACTTACATTAAGAAAACAAAAATGAAACTCAACGCAGTTGCACTTAATAAAATAAAAATAGAAAACCAGTATCAATGTGGCAAATAAACAAACAAGCATGCCATGCAGCAGAAAATTCAGGAGCCTGGAATCATTACATTCAACCTTCTAATAATTCAATCACAGGAAGTGAAATTTCCCACCATAAAATCAGAAGGTCGTCATTATTTATTTGAATGGAAAGCTGACAAAATGGTCCAAAATCATCCAAATAATCCATTATTCATTGTTTATTTTAATGATCGTAGACCGTGTTCAAAATTATTAGAACAGACAATTGAATTTTGTCCCCAGAATTGGGGGTGATTGAATTTTGATAGGGGGATTGAATTATCAGAGGGATTACCGTAATAAGCTTTGTGCCTGGGTCTGTATATTAGCCAGTGCCACAGTCTGATAACAAGCTGTACGTCAAGCTTGTAACACAGACATAATCGTGCCATTCCGAGAGTTCGTCGAGTTCACTGGGTGGTACTGCTCGCAGCGATTTTGACAGAATGAATTGTATATACCTTGTCTATTGGGTACAGAGGATGAATACAGCTTAATGGCACAGTCTGATTACAGTATGTGGCGAAGGGTGTAATACTGTACCTGAACAACTAATGGGGAGAACAACATAAATATAGGTTGAATAATGCTAGAAATATCGACCTATCTACTTCGCTTGGTTTAATGTGAAGTAGTTCGTCTGTCGGAAGATTTAAAATGTTGGTACCTCGAACCCAGCTCAATTCTGATTTGCAAACCGTCATAACTTATCTTTCCTTGATTGTAACATCACGTCACACCAGCCTCCTCTTAAACTGTATGTTACACGTATTGAAGTCCAGCAAGGAGGTCTGATGTGACATCACAAATCAGCATCGAACAAGAGCAGATAAGCACTGCAGATTTCATTTGTGAAATCGGCGGGGCTTGAGATACACACTTTGGAGCACTTTTCTAGAGCTACTAGGTGACAAAACACTTCAGATAAAACCCAAAAAAGTAAATAGGCTCATAGGTCCAATATTAACTCAAAAAGAACATAAAAAGGAAAATATGAAAACCATTGCATTTCACCTCTAAGCATGTGAATATCTAATTAATACAAAATTATCTGAGGATAGTAAAGAAACAAATCATGACCTCTTACCTCCACATTCCCAGTGATCAGTGAAGGGGAGGCTCCAAACTGAAGTAATAGTTCTACAACATCAGCTCTGAAAATAAAACAACAGATTTCTGCCATTTCCTGAGTCAGATTTCATACAAATGACTGAATTCTTCACAATATACAGTCTTACTGTCTAATGAGAGAAACACATTGGTGGTATGTAGATTCAGCATGGCACCAGTGAACACAATCAGTTATCCTTTCAAATTAATGTTCTATTAACCTTATCTGGCCTAGGGGGTTGGTGCCGACAATATCCCCAGACGACAGTTTCCCCAGCGACAGATTCTCCACCGACATTTTCCCCCACGATAGTATCCCCACACGACATATTTTTCCCGGGCGACATTTTCCCCACCCTAATATTAGGGCACCTTTCACCGTATCCATCCTGCCCCAGCAGCCAACGGAGTAGTTCCACCAGTGCGGTTTCGATGACGCCCGCCCATCTTCCACCCTCACATCTGGAATGTGAACGATGTCACTCTTGTGGGGAAGGACCGAACCAACAACATCTGTGAGAGCTGGAATCTGGGATTCCAACACCTTGCGGGAGAATCTATTCTTATTTATTATCCCTTAAAAGAAAGCATCTTTCCATACATCTGCTGATGTTCAATTAAAAAGTAACCTCCCTTGGATTCCTAGAACTCTCCTAGGTGCAAACTTTAAAAAACAACAATCAAGGTGGGGAAATGACCGCGACTGGGATTGTCGGCAGATCGAATTATTACAGAACGTAATATTAGGGTGGAGAAAATGTCGCCTGGGAAAAATGTTGTGTGGGGATACTGTCGTGGAGGAAAATGTCAGTGGGGAAACTGTCGCTGAGGAAACTGTCATGGATATACAGACACACAGATATACAGACTAAATCAACATTGCTCTGCTGTCAGATTTAAGACGCACATTTCACTGTAGCATTTGATTGCCAGCTCCAAATCATGACAATCATTAGCTAATCATATTAGTCATTATCTAAGCGTGTGGTTGGCACAAACGATTGACTCTGGCCTGATTTGAGAGATGCAATTTGGAAACCAAGCAGATTTTGGAGTGAATTATGCATCAGTGAAACCTTAAAGATGAACTGCAAAGCTTTTAATTTTATCTAAAATGTTGCTTATATACATCTAGTCTTATGTGACATAACTTTTATATAAATGGTACAAATAACAATATTTAAGTTATCCTGTTATAAATCCGTCTTGAAAACTTGCATCGCTTGTCCCTCTTGGTTTGTAGAACGTTATGACATTATAGCGGTCTCCTTCATTCAAGTTTGATTTAAATGTGACGTCATGCTATGTCGGATGAATGAGCGAGGACCACTATAATGTCATGACGTTCCAAAAACAACAGGAGGCAAGCGATGACGTTTTTAAAAGTTCTGGCTCTCGTTTTCTGGTGGTATACGTTTTGACTTCTCATATACCCAAAATAAAACAATAACCCACAGAACTATTACCACACATATTTGTAACAACTATAGAAGTTCTTGTTTTATGACATTTTAACAGAACATTGGAAAGCTTTTCAGTTCACCTTTAATAAATTAGGTAAACTCAGTCACAGGGAAGTGGCAGTCCAGAGGGAAATTAACAACGATTACTATCCCTGCTTCTTTCCAGAGGTTCCCATATATGATGTACACGGCTATAGTCAAGCACAGTATCCCCCCTCTTTCCAACTTTCATTATTTAGCTGCTGAAATATTCAATGGCTTATGGTAACCGCTCTAAAAATTCAATCACAGGAAGTGAAATTTCCCACCATAAAATCTGGGGGTGATCAAATTTATTATTAGAAGAAGTTGACAAAATGGGTCAAAATCATGCAGATAATCCATTATTTCTTTGTTATTTCAATGATTTTAGAGAATGACCAAATTTACTAGAACAACTAATCGAATTTTATCCCCAAAATTTGGGGTGATCGAATTTTGACAGAGGGATTGCCAGCCAACTACATGTTTTTCTGCCTACCTTTGGAACCTAATAGCTTCATGTAATGGACCGGTCTGTTTGGTATCATCGTAGCCATTGGGGTCAACTCCATAATCCAGGAGAATCTCCACGATATTCGCGTAACCTCGAATGGCTGCCTCAATAATGGCCTTGGTATTTGTGCGTAACTCTGGCATGTGATCCAGTAAGGCAGAGACAGCATCTATATACAGCGTCAAATATCAAATCAAAACTACTAAGTAAACTTGTAGTCAAGGCAGTGAATTCTCAGAACTTTGGTAAGAAGCAACAAAGTTTGGTGACCTTCAATAGTACCTCTGATGCTAACTTAAATGAATACTGTCTGTTGTTTAAAGTGTTGATTCATTTATCAGAGCATTCACAACTTGAGGTCAATCTGATTAAATCCAGAATGCTACCCTCTTACATGTCACTGATTTAAGATCTGGGGCGAAAAAAACACAGCTTTTTTCTGGGTATAAAACCTGGCTGTCGGCAGATCAAGGTCAGGTGTCTGGCCCGTCTCACTTTGCGGTGAGGGAGCGACAAGTGTACGGTACATGTAAATTTCAATTTTTCATAGAAGCAAACTTTTTCAAACTGACCTTCCCTGAGGTCCTCTAACAACACGATGATTGCAAAGAAATAAACTAAAAATAATTCCACACATATAAGACAAATCTTAACAAGAAAAGAGGATATATTTCTCTGTTCATCATATCATGAGGTCAATCGGTCTTCCACACACAGTTGTGGCTGAGCTTGAGGTTTCAAACTTCATCCCTAAATCATGGAGAAGGTCTGTGATTGGTCAGTACTCAGAACACAGAAGCATGGATGTTGATGTCAGATCTCCATGACAGACAAGTAAGATGTGGACAATTTTTTGTAGATCTGGTTTTAAGTTTAGATTGGAGAGATCTGGTTTTAAGGTTAGATTGGAGTGGTCTGGTTTTAAGGTTAGATTGGAGAGATCTGGTTTTAAGGTTAGATTGGAGAGATCTGGTTTTAAGGTTAGATTGGAGAGATCTGGTTTTAAGGTTAGATTGGAGAGATCTGGTTTTAAGGTTAGATTGGAGAGATCTGGTTTTAAGGTTAGATTGGAGAGATCTGGTTTGAAGGTTAGATTGGAGAGATCTGGTTTTAAGTTTAGATTGGAGAGATCTGGTTTTAAGTTTAGATTGGAGAGATCTGGTTTTAAGGTTAGATTGGAGAGATCTGGTTTTAAGTTTAGATTGGAGAGATCTGGTTTTAAGGTTAGATTGGAGTGGTCTGGTTTTAAGGTTAGATTGGAGAGATCTGGTTTTAAGGTTAGATTGGAGAGATCTGGTTTTAAGGTTAGATTGGAGAGATCTGGTTTTAAGGTTAGATTGGAGAGATCTGGTTTTAAGGTTAGATTGGAGAGATCTGGTTTTAAGGTTAGATTGGAGAGATCTGGTTTTAAGGTTAGATTGGAGAGATCTGGTTTTAAGGTTAGATTGCTAGGCATGGTGGTTTGGTCCAATATACCATCAGCCAAGCGGAGACTGATCAGACTCGTAGCCAGGATATCTTAAGGGGTGGTTCGCGGTTGTGTCAAAAGGGCACATCAAGGGGTTTAATGTGTAAGACAAGAAGGACACTTAAGGAGGTTCCCTTCCATCTAAAAAGGGCATTTTTATGGGGAAAAAAAAATTAGTCGTACCCCCAAAACCCTATAGTGCACGGGCCAGCTGATGTCAAGTTTGAAACTTCAAAACATGACCATAGACTAATGATTATGACAAGTTGACTGCTTTGACTACATATTTGTGAAAGTTGATTTTGTGACCAAGAATTTAGTGACTAGACTGGTGAGATGTTGGTTTGGTAACCATTAATTTAGTTACTAAGACTGGTGACAAGTTGGCTTGGTGACCATTAATTTGTTGACTATAGATTGGTGACAACTTGACTTGGTGACAATTTGTGACTAGATTGGTTGCCAGTTGGTTTGGTGACCAGTAATTTGGTGACTATAGATTGGCGACAAGTTGGTTTGGTGACCAATTAATTTGGTGACAAAAGATTTCGACAAGTTGGTTTGGTGACCATCAATTTGGTGACAAGTTGGTTTGATAAGCATTACGTTGTGACTATAGATTGGTCACATGTTTGTTCGGTGACCAATTAATTTGGTGAAAATAGATTTCCGACAAGTTGGTTTGGTGACCATTAATTTGGTGACAAGTTGGTTTGGTGACCAGTAATTTGGTGCTGATAGATTGGTGTAACCATTCATTTAGTGGCTATAAATCGATGACAAGTTGGTTTGGTGACCATTTCTTTGGTGACTATATGCCTAGATCAGTGGTAACTGGGTTTGTTGAGCAGAATCCAATTTGGACCAAAGAGGAAACTTTGGGAAAATACAGATTAATTAACATCACACACATCTGCTGCTATTGTAATCATGTTTCTTACAGTTCAGCTTCAAAAGGTTAGCCAATACATTCCTTACCTTTCCTGTTGTACATTGCAGCAAAATCTAAAGAACTCAGGCCGAGATTGTTCTTTAATCGTGGGTTTGTGTTTGCCTGCAATAAGCATGCATATATAACATTATGTTATCGACTTCATCTTAACAAAACGATATTTTCCTCGTCACAAATATTACTGACATATGAGTAACGGCAATAATTTTTTGGATCATTGTGGATATACATGTACATGTGTATCGGAAGCACATGCTTCACTTTCGGTAAATTTAACAAAGAAAACTACCTGAGTAACATATCTGTGATGAAATAATTAGTGTTGAAAGGTAGTAAATATACATAATCTAGACTCTCCGAACTTCTTCTTTGTGGGAGCTGAGTTTGCCCGAATGGTTTAGAGCACTTGCATTTACTGCTGGCGATATGGTGACAAACTCCGAGAATGCGGGTTCGAGTCTCGCACGGGACTGACCCATCCAGCATAAGTATTTTGTGCTGTACCAAGAACACGATATACCTGAAGAAGCTTGAGAATCAGTAGAACATTGTTCGATGCGTAACTCTGGCAGGCTATATGAAGCGGGGTGTTACCATCACTGTTGGCTAAATTCACCTGAAATCAACAAATTCAAGTTGAACATTTCACTTGTACACAATACATTTATGGCAATTTTCTTATTACAATGTACATTCTGCACTTGAGCAAAATATTAAGAGCTTTTGGCCTTGATTTTAATTATAAATCAATCTAAAAGAACAAGGTTGTCCAGAAGTATATGGGGAAGTTTTAGATTATGTAAAAATATTCTGATATATTTCTCAAATTTTACACCACTGTGACAAAAATGTTAGTGACAGTCCCATACATACAGACTGAAAGCATCTCACAGTGAGAATTTCGTCCACTTATCCAGACACATTTCAGGGGGTTCTTATAAGGGGACTATTTCACAATAATAATACAATCATATTGATGACTGCTGTAAATGATTTAACCCCTCAAATAATTCAATCGCCCAAAATTTTTGGAGACAAAATTCAATCGGCTGTTCTAATTAATTTATCACCTTCTGAAATCATTCAAATAATGAGGAAAATAATAATGGATAATATGCATGATTTTGAACCATTTTGTCAACTTCCTGTTCTAATAAATTTGATCACCCCTGATTTTATAGAACAAAAGTTCACTTCCTGTGATTGAATTATTAGAGGGATTACAATAGTTCATATGTCACCTGAGCTTTGTTCTTCAGTAACATATCTGCCATGTCATTCCGGTCGGCAAACACTGCTATATGTAGGGCTGTATTCCTGTCATCAAATAAAACATATAAAAGTTATAACTTAGGCAAACATGCCATTCCCAATATAACAAAAATGGTGAATAAAGTACTGGTAATGGTATATAGGCAGAAGTTTTGAAGTAGTTGGAAGATATATATATTTCAAACATTTATAATATCAGGGGTATGGAGAATCCCCCCCGACGTATTTCTCCTTGACACATTACACCCCAATCTTAGTAAACTCAGATATAATATCATGGAATATTATATCTGATTCTAACATGCTCCACATTATAGCCGTGCACTGATTGGTCCAGACCTCAAAACATACGGACGATAATCTTCATTTGTTTGTTGTGATCTAGCTGTTACATTCATGTGCCGAACTGGTGACGTCTCATTCTTGTGACGCAGTGCCACAAAGCTGAGCGACGATTGGTTCATTCACTCCGCAGTGGGCAGAGTTCACACAGCTGCAGCACGTGAATGGGCAGCACGTGCGAGCATGGCCTGCAAACCAGTCACGAAATTCTCGCATCAAACCGGGACAAGTTTGCAGAAAATTTGCCATTCCGTTTATGAAATGAGGAAATATTTATCATTGTGCAATGGAGTTAATGACCTTCTTAGTGAATATTATGGTGTAATAATTTTTTGATGTTTAGTTTTAGACCTCATCAAAAAACCGCTCGGTTTTTGATTGACGGTCTAAAACTAAACATCGAAAAATTATTACACGATAATATTCACTAAGGCGGTCATGAACTCCTAAATTCAGCCCTACATAAATTCCGTGCGAGTTTGAAACTACTATTGTTAGCCAATCAGATGGATAGCTTGCTGAAACTATTTCAAAATCACGCCCACAGTAATTACACACGGTAGCTCGTGGTCTAATATATAAACATTATCCTGAAAAAGTTTCCAAATATGGCATCATTTTCAGACAGGGTCCGTAAAGTTCAAAGAGATTACTGGTACTCCCGCCGAAAAGTCTGGCTTGTTAGTGGTAGAAAATATCAAAAGATTGTGCCATGCGAAGATGTTAATCTCTGTGAAGTAAACGTCAATCATTGTCAGAGAGAAAAGGTTGAAATGGTCGTGATTGGCTTATTATGGGATCTCGCAGAATATCGGCGAACAATTCGCAAGAAGTTTTCATAGCGTTACATCTAGATGGTATTCCCGTGATTTACCATCTTGGTTTACCTAGATTGATTACAGCCCTCGACATATTCCCTCGCCCATATCTTCAGAAAGGTGTAATTCTGTTTCCTACATTCCATTCCATTGCAATAAGAACTATCCTAAGATGAAGCTCATTGGTTGGAAGCCCCGGCGGCCATGATGGTTTGATATGAAATCCTTCTACAGTATTCATCTCCGGAACCACTGAAACAATCGGGGGGAAATGTCAATTGACATACATCAGCGGAGCTTAGGAAATCATGTCCACACCAGTGTAACAGACTTAAATGCTGTGAATAATACCCTAATTAAATAGATGTCTCCGTACCCTTTAATATCTGTGGCATTCACATCAGCAGCGTGGAAGATAAGACTGTCAGCTATTTCTTTGTGTCCTGGAACATAAAAGACATTATTTGGGTTTTTCAGTCGGCCAGTTCTTGATGAAATAATAATCATATAAACTAGGACTGGAAGGAGAATGTATCAATTCTACATGCTACAAAGCTATTTCTGAGGAGAAAAAAGGCTCAGGTGTGTACAACCTGCAGATTAATACATGTAGAAATCGACTCGCTACAGAATTTGTCTTTTTATAGAGGTGAAAAGGGTAGTTTTTGCTTAATAACTTTTTATATACTCATTGTAATACTCCAGAATCTACAGGCAACTTAGCTTATACTGTTACACGTCGTAACAATGATTATCCAAAGTAAGTGTGCATAGTCTGATTTTTAATAGAGAATGAACCATGCCCTCTATTAATGCAAGATAGGGCTGCATGTAGGCCTACTCAGTTCTAAAAACTGAGAAAGCAATACTCTACAGGCACGGCGGAAGCAATTGGTGATTGGGGGGACCACTATCACAGCACAAATAGGCGAGGGAAGCTCCAGGGGTCTTAGATGGCCGGAGACGCGTTCTAGCGTATTTCCGAGTAATAAAACAAGAAATCTTCATATGTGTAATCTTTGTATATTTTGCCTGTTTTGTTGTTTCTCATTTTTTTTAATATTCCCCGTCAAGAAAATGAGAATGTTCGGAAGTAGAAATAAATTAAATGTTAAATATATATCATTTCAATCAAAAGATTCATCAAGCTTTAATCATGTCAACAACACAGATACTTTCTGCTGACATGCTTGTTGGCGAGTCGAACACAGGTCAACTTATGAGTGTGAATGAGCCATCCTCCATGATAAAGTTCTGTATACCGGTACTCCTATCTCCATACCAGGCCTTGTAGGTCGATTAGGGCTGTACAGTTATTACTGGAACTGTCCGTTTAAAGTATCAACCAATGAATGGAGGGTGTTTTGGGGCAATACGCTACCTGTGTGGAATCTCCGTTTAATCAGATTAAAGCTCAGTTTAAGGAAGCTTCTTGAAATTGGGGCATGCTAGGAACTGAGAGGCATGCTGCGCCGAGTTGGAACTCCTGGAAACTCCATGGCATACTTTTTGGAGCTAGGGAGACAAAGGATGGCTATACCATAACAAGAGGGGAATGGTCATTCCAATTGGAACTCTAATCCATCCAGATCAGAACACCATACTGGTCATGGTGTATCCGATTTGCCCAACCAGCATATGCCATTCCTATCAAGGAACTCATGTTCTTATTTCAAGAAGCTCCCTAAGTAGAGAAGAAGCTGAAGGACAAACTCTTTGAAGTCCGAGAGGAAACAACATGAGGGCGTGTCTTAAATATATAAAAAAATCTCGGATAGCCTATAAACATCTGACTTCAAAGCAACCAGATGGAGACATTGATTGGCACTTAATTCGTTCAAATATGGGCATGTTCGGAGAGATCATAAGCTCACAAATATTTCCTGTTGAAGTGGCTGATACTCGTTGTAGTGTAAGCTATCCGTCATGGCTTGAATTTGACAGACGAACCATGACTTAATTCGGATTATGGAATGAACAAGGGTGCCCCTCAGGCTTATTGAAAAGTAAAATCTGCATTCAATACAGATATAGGTTTTCGCTTTATCGTTCTTTTTATCTGTTTCTGCCTGTTTTCTCTTGTTTCTTTTTTTCTTGTTTCTTTTTCTTGTTTCTTTTTTCTTTTTTCTTGTTTCTTTGCTGAAAATATTGGGGGGTCATGGCCCCCCCCGGCCCCCCCTGTTCCGCCGTGCCTGCTCTAAACTTCTCAAGAGGAAGCGTTTTTATTACAGACAATCAATTATTAATGAACTTCTGCAGTCTGAAAGTGGCGATCCTAAACATTATTGGAAGCTTTTTTTTTTCTTTTTTTTTTCAATATCCTCCGATGCAGATATATATATACATAACTGTGGTACATACTTTGTAAGTTTACGTCATATTCAAGATAATCTTCGAAATTGTAGGATTTTATGACAATGCCCTGCTTCTTACTTTTACAGCTTTAATTTTAACAAGTTCAATGTTATCAAAGTTACTGAAGTGCACAGCGGCACAAGCACATCAGAATTTGTAACATACATGTAACTATGGAACAATTAACCTTGTCACAATGCTACATTGTCACAAATCTATTCCATTCACTACATTACTGCAACGCCCCACAGACAGAGTTCGAATTGTATGACATTAAAAATACACACAGCATACACACTTTGTGACCAGACTCTGTGAACACCCTAATTAAAACGATTAACGACTTATCTGCATGCATAATTAATTGTTGCCAGTGATATAATGATAACGATATACATATAATACACAGTGAATAATGAGTTTCATAATCATCGTGATAAAGTGATATTAATGCAAATTACTGTGTAGGCCCTACAGCGTATAGAATGTAGAATATGTAGAATTACCTATGTTGACTGCTGCACTGGTGGGCATAATTATTCCAATTCTAATATTTCTTTGTATCGCCAGTCTGCAGACATGGTGTACCTAGATTTTATCAGATGTAATATGTTTGGTCTTGATCTTGGAACCATAAAATGCAATTTAACGGGTTTGCGAGAACATGGAGGCTACAAGAGTAAAGCTCCGTGGGGAGAACTAGTCTACCTCTCTAAAATGGAGGTAAAAATGGTCGTTTTGAATGCATTCTTTTGATTTATTCATCATACATGTAGCTCTACAAAATCTTCAGGCGATTTAGCTCACATGTATATTGTTACATGAATAGACTAATTTTTAATAGAGAACAAAACATTTTGTCTTTTATTTTGCAAATGTAAGACAATTTTTTTTATACCATTTGAGGCAAATATATGTCCATATATAAGCTCATCTATGGCGGATGTTCTTGACTTTAATGGGGAAAAAATAACCATTTTTACCTCTATTTTAGAGAGGTTCTTCTCTCTAACCTGGTTAGCTAACTTCTCAAATGATTCTATCAACTTCGTCGTCAGATCATGTTTGGAAAATTTTCTGATTTTAAAGTGTAACTGGGGTACTTGTGTAAGTGAACGTCATATTCAAGATAATGATGTAAATACATTATAACGTAATAAAGTTTTTCCCCAACAGTTCACTCGTAATCTGTCTCAGTGGATTCAAAGGCAGCTTTCTATATTGGGAGAGAAATCTTCACTGCCTCTTTTAACGTCAGAGATGACGTTGACGATGTCATAGCTCGAGCGTCCTGTACAGTCTGCGGGACGTCGCGGCGAATTGAACAAATTTGCAACATTGTTGTATTGTGATGTGGTTAATAGTTCTATAATAACGTTACAAGTTCCGACAAGCTTGTGGCGCCGTGTACAAAAGTAACATTAATAGTCGTAAAACAAGGAACAGGGTATAAATCGTACAATTTGGAAGATTATCTTTCATATGACATAAACTTGCAAAAGTACCACATTTACACTTTAAGTACAATATTTAGTATGACATTTTATTACCATTCAATATGGCCAGTATAAGAGGTGTGTTGCCAGTGCTTGGTTCTCGACAGTCCACATTTATATGATGGAGACGCAGACGAATTCCTCCTGCTGGAGTGTCAGCTTTTCTCACCCTGAAGTCCCCCTCCGGCAGGAACAGCTTCTATAATACAGATAAACGAGGCCCAGATGTTAAATTTCAACTTACAAACGAACACTTCAAGCGAATAATTCAAAAATCGAATTAACCAACTTTTGACATGAACTTAAACGGTGTAATATATATATGTTTGGATTAGAAGAAAAAAAATCTGGATTCTCCTTCGTTTTCAATCCATATACATGTAACTATGTGAAAAGAGCATATACATGTACATGGCACATTCAAATGTCTACAGCATACATGTACACCACATCCAGCTTGTCAGAATGGAGACCGTCTCGCACCTCTAACTGATCAGAATGTGACATATCTGTAAGAATGTGGCATCTGACTGGTCAGAATATATATGTATAACACATCAGACCTGTCACAATGTGGCACATCAAACTTGTCAAATATGGCACATCTGAATAGTCAAATATGTCGACTCACAAAACATATTAAATACGGCACACAATTAGCATATATCAAATACGGAACACAATTAGCATATCAAATATACGGCACACATAGCATATCAACGTTGGTATATCGAACAACAGAATTAACCACCTGTGATTGTCAAATACATCCGACATGTTGAAAACGGCACATCATATGTCAAATATAACACACCTGACATGGGTATGGAACATTTGACATACATGTATGTTCAATACGACACATCCGATAAAGTGACAAAATTGTCCAAATTTGACATCTGAAATGTTATATATGGACATATGGCACATCCAACCTGTCAGATATTGATAATCAGAATGTGACACATTCGATAAAGTGACTTGTCCAAATTTGACATATCCGACATGTTAAATATGGACATATGGCACATCCAACCTGTCAGATATATGGATAATCAGAATGAGGCACATCCGATGAAGTGACATTTATCGACATATCCGACATGTTAAATATGGACACATATGGCACATCCGACCCCTCAGCCATGGATATAATCAGAATTTGGCACATCCCATAAAGTGACAAATAGGACATATCTTACATGTCAAATATTGACATATGGCACAGCCGACCTGTCAGAATGTCAACTCAGAATTTGACCCATCCAACAGAACACAGAATGTAACACACATAATCAAATATGACACACTAGTATGTGCAGCTGACCTTGGTGAAAACTTCAACCGAGAAATCAGCCTTTACTCTTTTGAGTTCCAGACTATGAAATAGTCTCCAAGCAAATGGATTGGGAGGTTTAGAGGCGGTTTTCTTGTTTGGAGGGCTTCCAAAAGGGGTCTGGATTTGGTGGATAATTAAGGATGAAGTTCAGCCCATTTGAAGAGAGAGGACATTGCGGTAAATGCCAGTAGGAACAGATAGGCATATATGTCAGTTCCATGGCATTAAGGTACGTACAGGATGCTTTGTGAAGCTTAGCTAACTCCAGTCTAAAGGTGAAAATTTTGACAGATTAAATTTAACTTACCTGCAGTTTTGATTTGTCATTATTTTTAACTGCTTTCAGCAAGTCGGCTTCTTTCCCCATATTTCAACTCAGAGTAGCCGCTGGAACATCCTTGTAAATTCCATCTATAACACTGGCTTCATCATGCTCAACTTCCAGCCTATAAATTATCACAAATCCTGAACAAGTGTCTAGACTGGGATTGCGGGGAATTGGTTGTTGGTCTGGTACGGTACGTGTGTTATTTATCACATAACACTGTTTAATGTCCTACATCCTACGTGGAGTCTATTAACAACTTAATGTCGTATAATTATGCACCTTATGAAAGAAAGGTCTGATATGCCCTAATACACAAGCAGGAAGTGATCCATTATCTGCCCTATTTATCTCCCTTGACCTTTTCTTGGCATAGATTCGATTTTTAAGCTCAAATAAAAATTCCTAGTAATGCAATGTTACGGCTTTCAAATGTCCCCTTGATACCATACAAGGATACATTATAAGATCCTTCATCAATGCCGTTCTTGGTGATGATAAACACTTTCTTGTTGCTCAAACCGGACACCACCAAACAGACCACAACCTCTTCTTAATTTTCCCACGGTGACTGGCTAAAAATAGAAAGACCACGTGGCCACTGTTGTCGTGCACATGTACGCAGGTGGCGCTGTCAAAGTCATTTCCGGTGTGGAAAATGGCAGGCTCGCCAAGCCGGGTGATCGTTGCTTCCTGTCTTTTCCTGAATATTTGCTGTTCTATCGTGATTGTGTTGATCAACAAATGGATATATACGCACTATGGGTTCCCAAATTTGGCACTGACATTCATACATTTTCTCATGACGACATTAGGCTTAATAATTTGCCACAGACTCGACCTGTTTCAGCCAAAAATATTGCCGCTGCAAAGCATGCTTCCCCTGGCTTTCACTTTCTGTGGATTCGTGGTCTTCACAAATTTATCCCTACAGAACAATTCAGTTGGCACGTATCAGCTGATAAAGACAATGACAACTCCGTGCATTATAATCATACAGACGTATTTCTACTCGAGGCAGTTTTCATTGAAAGTCAAATGTACAGTGGTATGTTGAAAATTATATCAGATATTGTGCAGTTGTGCAATGTGATGCATGATATAACAGATTTGGGGCAAGTCCAGTAACCTGTCGTTGTTGCTGCTGCTTGTTTCCTACTGAAAGTTGGAATACCTCAAAATCAACAAACCGTAGCTACGGGTACATTATCATGATGTTGAACAACTCAGCCAGCACTAATTTGGCTGCTGTTTCTTGCTAAGCGGTCACAAAAACCAGCTCAGAGCGTGGTTGAAAGGAGGAGGGGGGGGGGGGAGCTCAACTCTATATCGGCCAAGTTAAATCATTTGCAAGCCATGCCCTGTCATTCCATGGACCACATTAACATGGGTGCATGCACATTTTCCCTTGACATTTCCCCTTCAGCCATTTCCCCCCTCCGGACATTTCCTCATTCCTATATATTGTTGTACTTTGACTTTGTGCGAATGTGTAACAAACTTCAAATTTGGAGCATTTTTTTCTTATTTTGTATTATTTTCTATAATTTGGCATGATTAAACAATAGTATTAGTATACATAGCAATAGTATAAGTTAATATAACTATCACTTTGTGATAAATTAATATTTTTGATACATAACGTACCCATGTTAATTAGCTATTTAGTCATAGTACATGTTTAGTATAATTTTTTTATTTCTTTTATTTGGCATGATTTAACAATAATATACATAATATAAGTTAATAACTATCACATAGTGATAAATAAGTATATTTGATATTAAAATTGGTGATTGAATTTGAAAAATGATGTGAATATTATCACATGGCAGTGTGACTAACGTCACTGGACCTACGAAATAGGGTTTGAGATAATTTAAGTGTGTACTCGAGAGATGACTTGGGGGCCCTGTGTGCTACCATGAGAGAATTTATATAGCGTCTCTAATTGACAGTGGGAACTATTAACTTTTCCAGATGTCACAGCTGGTGAGTCATTAGCGTAGCAACTATTATCGCCCTCAGTTTCTATTACCCTGGAGAATGATCAGCCCAGCAGTACAGCACGAAGTGTTGGGGGGAGAGAGCGGGGAACCCCCCCCCCCCTTCTCGGCATTAGGCGATTTTTCTTAAATTAGCGTAGGGAATGATGCTCTGTCAGAGCAGTTGAGAAGTAAATGTTTGTAGTCCTAAATAAGACAGGAAACTGGATAAGAAACACAAATTTGAAGTGAGAAAGGTGAAGATCAGAGATTTGTTAGAATGCAAGAATCAAATCAGGCATCACTAGAGAGCCATTCTCCATGGATATATTTATTTGGCATTCAACTTCAAGGTACACCTCATCTGAAGAGAGTACATAATAATAATCAATGAACAATAAAGCACACACGAACAAAATAAACAACTGGTTATAGGTTACTGAATTTAAAACACAACGATGATTTTATTATCGATTTCTTCAGTAATAACATATAATAGGGTCATTGTTGTGTTTAAATTTAGTAATTTCTCTCATAAAATCCAGCCATTTTTTATTTCTTTTTGAGGTAGAACATTTTTTAAGTAATGACTGAACTGAAGAAATGATGCAATGTTGTATAGGCTGGATATATAAAACGTGCAGTATAATATGCCTTCAATCTCAACGAAATTCCAAGACCAGCAAATGAGTGAAAACGGATACCATTGGAATGTGTGTGGTATCGGAATGTGTGTCAACATTACAATGTAAGTTAGGCTAAAAATAGATTACTCAGGAATCTCCAGTTTAATACTGGATTCAAGTGTAGGCCTACTGTTAAACTAGCCATATTATAGATATCTCATAGTACATGATAGACTGATTACGACGTACGAGCGAGCGCACACATGCATGTGTACTTTTAATATAGATATAATTAAAATATTTTTTAGAAGCTGACGTTTTAGAACAACAACACATGCCAAGAAATACTGCATTGAAAAGGGTCCATTTAGCCTACCCTGTTTTAGCGCTCTAATCAGCACATGGCGGGGTCATATTTCTGCTGTCAAAAGTATATTTCCCTCCAAAATCTTAACCCTTGAACCCAAGTCACACACTCTCTGATGCATGTTTGTCCTAACTATCCGATTAGCACATTATGAACATGTCTTTGGTCATAGTGTACATATCATAACTTACAGCAATGTTTTCTGCTATATTATTTCAATGATATGGTTTAACAATTTAAGTTATGGGAACAGCGCTGATTGTTTGAGGGTATATATGCAGTAGGCCTATGCTCTCGGACAAGAATCATTTTCAGAGCTGTGGAGTTGTCCCAGAAGCACGTTAAGATTAACCTCAGTAATAGGGCCATGTGGCATAGTGGAATGTGGATCAATGACAGGGTATTTTTAGCCGGACAGGACTCGGTTGTGGTAACTACCTCCATTCTCCGATCAAATGATTTGCTTCCTTCATGCATCGTGGCATATACAGCTCGCCTGACGCGAGATTCTGGGATTTCGGTAGCCTTCCGCAATACCACCGGCTAACAGCGACCAGCATGATCACGAGGGTTCCCAAATATTTCCAACAATTTACGGCAGATGTTCGTGGACTATTAGGGAAAACATGGCGGAGCTACCTGGAAATGTATAATGCCGACATATTTTGGCAAGTACCATTAAAGTTACTGATATTTTCGAGAGCTGGGCGCATCATTTTTTTTTTGCTTTAGTGCTGGGCGGCCGAAGTTAGTCCCAGGCGCTTAAAAGTCACAGAGAAGAATACAGCCAAGGGTTCCTGTGATGGGCATGACAGTGCACTCGAGTCATCAATAAATAATAAAAAATTAATTATAAATCAAATTTTCATCAGAATTCGATCAGCTCAGAACTTGCTGGTAACAATGCCCTAATGCACGTTCATGCCAAAGGTTCTAATGTCAACAGTTCTCCTTATTTTGCCGATGAAAGGATTCGTATGGACTGACTCATTACCGGACAATTTGCGATCTGTATTAAAATTGGTGATTGAATTTGAAAAATGATGTGAATATTATCATATTTGCCACAAAATATTATCCAACAATGTCTATTTTATCTTCATTGAAACCATGGGAACAGGGGGAACTCTGAAATCATGTCAAATTTATTGAAAGTCATAAAATAATCCAAATATAATCATTCAAATCATTTAATTTTTACCCCTCGGCCAAAATTTGGCCGAAGGGTATTGTCGTCGTCATGTACGTCCGTCCGTCTGTCCGTCCGTCTGTCCGTCACACCTTTCTCGTTACCAAGATATCTTTAGAACGACTTACCCTAGGCACACCAAACTTGCATTGCACATCCATATGCCCGTGCCCCAGAACCCTATTGAATCTGGACCTGATTGGTTGGAAACTTTGGCGGCCATCTTTAATTTAAGCGAAATCATCACAGCTTTCTCGTTATTGATATCTACTTTACCCTCGCCAAATTCTGGCCGGGAGGTGATACCGACGCCATAATGCTGTCTGCCTGTCCGCCTCCGTCCGTCTGTCCGTCACACCTTTCTCATTACCAAGATATCTTTAGAACGACTTACCCTAGGCACACCAAACTTGCATTGCACATCCATATGCTGTGCCCCAGAACCCTATTGAATCTGGACCTGATTGGTTGGAAACTTTGGCGGCCATCTTTAATTTAAGCGAAATCATCACAGCTTTCTCGTTACCAAGATATCTTTAGAACGACTTACCCTAGGCACACCAAACTTGCACTGCACATCTATATGCTCATGACCTAGAACCCTATTGAATCTGGACCTGATTGGTTGGAAACTTTGGCGGCCATATTTAATTTATGCGAAACTATTAATCTTGTGTATCTCCGGTACCATTTCACTGTTCAGTGTGAAACTTTGTATAGATCATCGATGCATCAAGAAACTTCAAAGGAATGACCAAACCAGTTTCCCTGATTCGGTGGAAACCTTGGCGGCCATCTTTAATTTATGCAAAATCTTTAATGATATATATCTTTGATACCATTCGAGTGTTCTATACGAAACCTGGTATACAGCATCGATGTATCAAGAGACCTTCAATGTATAACCACATCAATTCTTCTGAGTGGCGGGAAGGATGGGCGGCCATCTTTAATTTATGCAAAATCATTAATGATCTCTATCTCTGATACCGTTCAAGTACTCGATGTAAAATTTGATATACATCAATAGACGTACGATAAATGACAGTTCTGGTGTTTCTGATTGGGCGGAAACTTTGGTGGCCATCTTTAATTTATGCAAAATCTTTAATGATGTATATCTTTGATACCATTTCAGTGTTCTATATGAAACTTGGTATACAGCATCCATGTATTAGAAGACTTGCAATGAATAACCACATCAGTTCTCCTGAGTGGTGGGAAGGATGGGTGGCCATCTTTAATTTATGCGAAATCATTAATGATCTCTATCTCTGATAACTTTCAAATGCTCGATGTAAAATTTGGTATACATCATCGATGCATCAAGAGACTTACGTAATGTATACCGGTTTCTCTGATTGGATGGAAACCTTAGAGACAATTTCTAATTACAAAATTTTTCATAATCTGTATATTTGTCACTTGACTGCTTGGTGTTCCTGAAGTCTTGGTTCAAATTGAATACATTATGAATGGCTGGCGCCCAGAGCCGAGGGGTTTTCTGATGCGCAGCTTCGTATTTAATTATAACTTTGTTATATTTTTTTTTACTAAGTCATACAAATTAATCTTGGTGACTTATTAAAAATATATAGGGTGGAGGAAATCATGTCAAATTAAGCTTTATATAATGAAAAAAAAAGTAACTCCTAATTCATTTGTCAACATTTAACTGTGTTACAAATTTGTATGAAGTCATAGTAGAAGGTTAAGCTTATATAGGAAGGGGGAAATGTTCATGGGAAATGTCCTGCATTCATGGAAATGTAGGGGCAAAGTGTAAGTGGTCACTTGTAAATGAATGCACATCGATACGTCTGGTACCATCTTAGATAGGACTTATCTGAGATAAGTTGGAGTGCCAAAAATCAAATAGTACGAAAGTGGATTTCCAGTTATCAATTATTATTGGTACATAAAAAAAGTCCTCAAAAAGGAAGAAAACAGAAAGACATAAATCATCTCTCCTGCAGCTGGTCACCTGTTTGAAATAATTTCCTTGTTATAAGTTCAGTAAAAACATAATATGAATCATTTATATCAAAGTACAGATAGTGGCACATATGACAGAGATAAAGATTTAACCAAATAGCTCCTGCTACACTCCAGGTGTACCCACGTAGCAGGAAAGCTTTTTTTTCCAGCCCATAGAAGAGGGCGGAAGTTAGGGGGCCTAACCATGAACCCGCTTAAATAAGGCCATTGTCACTTGATTGGTTGTTTAGCATGGCCTTTATTTTTTAAATACACATGTATGCTATAATTATTAATTAATAAATAATTGCAACTACTATCATATACGAATATGGAGAAAATGAGTAAATTTTACTCATGAAGATGTAACTCATCTATTTTAATTATCTGCTCTCAAAAGATAGATGAGGGCTGGTCATGCTAAGCAACCAATTAAGTGACATTGGCCTAAACTTAGAGGACTGAATTCTGGCATAGAGTTCTTTGGCTCTCAAACAATCATGACAATATATCTTGTTAGCAATTAGCTGGTTCAAGTACATATACCTACAGTAATAATTCAATCCCTTATCAATATTCAATCCTCCAATTTTAGGGACAAAATTATCATATGTGCAAATAGTTGATTAGAAGGAAAGATGTTTATCCGTCTCAGAATTTGAAAGAAGCCTTATCAGATAATGATTATGAATCTATGATTGTATTTCTTTTACAGATTCCAATTACGATAGGTGTATTTCTAAATTCTTATTACGATGTCAAGTTTAACATTGTGGGAATTGCGTTTGCCTCCATTGGTGTACTAGTCACAGCACTCTATCAAGTGGTAAGGAGATTTCTGGTTTTCATTTGGTATCCTTAATTCTATAACACTTGTACCTATCACACATTGGTAACTGTGCATTTATCTAGCACGTTTTAGCATGGTTTAGAACATTGTGACATGTGAAATCTACACCGGTCATGTTGACAAGCACAGGTGTTCATTCAGGATATTCTATTTTACAGGGTGGGTGAGGAATGGTAAGCCTAAATGTTCTCTGCATAGCTGTAAATTAATATGTACTATCTTTTATTGAAGTCATAAATTTCTGTCTCAAGTTAAGCTGTTGTTTCCATCATGAAATTGATTAAGAAAGCAATACAAATAGACCTATATGCATGTATGTTTCACACAGCATGTCTCAGGTGACAGAATCAACCCCCCCCCCCCTCCCCCAAGTTGGCAGACCACATAGACTCATCAAGTGAAGTTGACATGTTGCCAAGTGACCAGGGGAGCTGTTCAGAACTTTTCTTTTTGATAGAAGCTGATAACAGGTACTCAACTAATGATCTCGCATTCACTGACTTGGAATAAAATGCGCATACTGACTGTTTCTTGATTTCTTTTCAGTGGGTTGGTGAAAAACAGCATGAATTTCAGGTGAATTCAATGCAGCTGTTATTATATCAGGCACCCCTATCAGCAATGGTACTGCTTCCTGTTATTCCATTCTTTGAACCTGTACTTGGTCCACATGGCATCTTTCATTGGTGGCCACCAGAAGCTCTGGTAAGTATCGTCTGTTAGTCGAATGAATGCATACACAAATGTTAAGTTTACAGTTCTTTTATTTAAGAAAGGAAATGTGTATAACTAAGAAAATATTCCAGTCCACATTCGGGGGTTGAAGCGTTAAAAAGAAATTAACTGTCTCAGGGGACAAATAAGAATGATTTCTACCTGTCTCCACTCAACAGTGGCCTGAACGCTATAATGATACAAAATAATAATAATAACATAGTGTTATTTTCTTCCAGTATATGGAGGCCTGAGTAGTTGAATTTTTGTCTAATAAATAATGCATTAATTAATCTGTTGGCAGTGTCTTGCATTCAGTTTGAAGCAAAGATGAATTAACTGTGATTTTTTTTTTACCTGTCTCATGCAAAAAGTACCCAACAGAGACAGATGGAGAGGTGTTAATTTCGACCCCTGAAATCTCTCATATTCCCAGACAAAAAGGGGACTATTCATCATGTCAAGAAATGCCATCACCTCATGGCAGGACTGATGTTTTTTCTTTTGTTTTTCAGTTGATGGTATTTCTGTCCGGCATGGTAGCCTTCTCTGTTAACCTGTCCATATATTGGATTATTGGAAACACATCTCCTATGACATATCCTTTGTTTAGACTGTGTGATTTTGGGTTGTGTATGTCAATCCATAGTCATTGAAAGGTGCTCAGGATGGTCTCGGGGAGACAGATTCTATAGAGAAGAGGGCAAGACATTTTAATAACGCCCCCGGAGAACTGCAAATATTTCATGTCTATATTTGGGGATATCAAATTTTTTATAGTTCTTGAGTTTTCGGGGTTTTTTTTATTTTTCCGACTATTTTCAACAAACATTTTTTTGATTAATATTACAGAATTTCTTCAGATTTCTCGCATTCCTAGTAGCCAAACTTAAGTTCTTGAAAACATTTACACTGTGGTGGAAACATTTACACCACAGAGGAAATGTTTACACCACTTTGGAAACCTTTCAATCACGGTGGAAACCTTTTCACCAAACATTTACACCACAGTTGAAATGTTTTCGCTGCTGTGGAAACCCCTTTTCACTGCAGTTGAAAGGTTTCTACCATGGTTTAAAGGTTTTCAATGCGTTTTAAAGGCTTCCACTGCATTGTAAATGTTTCCACTGCAGTGTAAATATTTCCACTGCGTTGTAAACATTTCCACTGCAGTGTAAACGTTTCCACTGCGGTGTAAACATTTCCCCTGTGGTGTAAACATTTCCCCTGCGGTGTAAACATTTCCACTGCGGTGTAAACATTTCCCCTGCGGTGTAAACATTTCCACTGTGGTGTAAACATTTCCACTGCGGTGCGGTGTAAACATTTCCACTGCGGTGTAAACATTTCCCCTGTGGTGTAAACATTTACAATGTACATTTCCACTGCAGTGTAAACATTTCCCCTGCGGTGTAAACATTTCCCCTGCGGTGTAAACATTTCCCCTGCGGTGTAAACATTTCCACTGCAGTAAACATTTCCACTGTGGTGTAAACATTTCCACTGCGGTGTAAACATTTCCCCTGTGGTGTAAACATTTACAATGTACATTTCCACTGCAGTGTAAACATTTCCCCTGCGGTGTAAACATTTCCCCTGCGGTGTAAACATTTCCACTGTGGTGTAAACATTTCCACTGCGGTGTAAACGTTTCCACTGCGGTGTAAACGTTTCCACTGCGGTGTAAACGTTTCCACTGCGGTGTAAACGTTTCCACTGCGGTGTAAACATTTCCACTGCAGTGTAAACATTTACAATGTGGTGTAAACATTTCCACTGCGGTGTAAACATTTCCACTGCGGTGTAAACATTTCCACTGCGGTGTAAACATTTCCACTGCAGTGTAAACATTTCCACTGCGGTGTAAACATTTCCACTGTGGTGTAAACATTTCCACTGCGGTGTAAACATTTCCACTACGATGTAATCGTTTCTAAGAGTTTTGTTTGGTTTTCGGTGAAGTAATGATAACAGACATTTATTACAAGTTCACATTCCTAGGAATGACAGAAATCTGAAGAAATTATCATGTATGTGATAAACTACAATCTGTTCATAGAAAATAGGCAAAATTATAAATGTTCCATTAATCTAGCCGTCATCCTCCATCTGTTAGATTCCGGTTCTAGTACCTGAAAATCAAATCAACCTCACATAAATATGTACATTCTGAAGTGTGCATCCTCAAGATCTAACTTAAAACTCTTTAATATTTGTCATACATTTATTCCTTAACCATATGAACATATAACATGGTGGGTCATCTCAAGTTCTGTCTCACATTAGTGGGTGGTTATGTCATGTTCAATGACTCTGTACAGGTGTTACAGGCTTGTGGGATATGTACCACACTAACAGGTATGTTTGTTTGGGCAGAATTAATATTATCTCATATGACTTCATCTTGAAAAAATCTGGAACTGATATTCTCAGCCAAAAGATGAGATGTGAAAAAACCATTTCGACTGATCTGACAGGTTACATAGCAATCTGGCTCCTTCTTCTAGATTCTTGCGCTTTTTGGAGGGCTAGCTTTCCTCTGTATATTTTAATAGCCACAAATATGCAAATTGCTGGTATTCGCATATTCTTGAAGATAAAAGCTTGTATCTTTATTTCTGTCTCTTGCACTATAATCTGAGTTAATCCTTAGATAATACTACCTTGCCCCGATAGCAGCGACAGGTGCATTGACAGGTGGGTAACCACATGAGCTCTGGTTCATTCTTTTGGTCACTCCCCTATCTCTTTAACCTGGGGCTGGTTTTATAACTATTGATTACTGGTGTAAATATTGATCAAATTTTCTTATTATTTCAAGAAAGGTCCAATGAGCTTATATTTGTGATAATTTGGGCAACTTCTGATCAAAAATAGTCCAGTTGTCATCGATTAAAAATATTTTCTAGGTTAAAGTGATAGCAAAGTGCCCTGATTAACGAATCAGAACTCATGCGGTCAGCCACGACGTGTCAGTGCACCATTCACTGCTATCAGCATCCTCGCGAGCCAGTGTATCAATCGATAGGTTATGATCGATACACTGGCTTGGTTAGTTGTCGATAGCAGTTAGAACTGGATATAAATAGCTCGAGGGGTTTCAACTAAACCGTACCAATCAGTAAGTGTGCTGAATCAGCTCATCAGGCCAATCCGCAGCGAGGTTTGAGTTTGGACTGGTTTGAATTTCATCGCCAGCCAGACAACCTTTGAAATCGACGTCGGGTGTCAAAGCGAAAACCGCAGGCTTCAGATACCGACGTGCTAATTCAAAACAGCCGCTGGGGATGAAATATACGAGATTGTGTGATAGACACAATGACTTGTCAACTCATCCGAATCACCAAAACGGTCCAGGTAAACCCTCTTTGAGGATTTAGGGATGACTTGGACTTGTGCTATCAGGGGCAAGATAGTATTGTCTAAGGATTTAATTATATAATACAAACACCGAATTACTTAACCATTTCGTTTATTCTTGGACCGTATATCTACCTGTTCACCTAACACTTGTAAAATGTTGAAAATTATCTTCAGAAATATATTGATACTTAACATTCTCAAAATTGTCAGTTGACAATAAATGATTGATTGTAGATTTTCTCACTCCTCAGGTATACTGGCATATACTCATTTCAAGATGGGAGAACGAAAACAAGCTGTACTTCCTACGGCTGGTGGAGCCAGCCTGATTAGTACAAACAGTAAACAGTTCAAAAGTTGATATGTCTCTAATTAGCTTCCAGGTGTTCTAGTGATGTGAGTGTTGTTGTTGGAGTGAGGTGCGCAATTGGCTTTTTCTTTGCTAATTTTCCCTTTTGCCTATCCTTCAACATGGTGCTAAATAGCATTGAAGACAATATTAACCAGCTATTTTTGCGAAAGATAGTAGACCATCCTTAGGTACAATGTTTATATTGTCTAATTAGAAAGTTATAATCTAGCTAAGCTAAATAGCGTAGATTCGCATTTGATAATCTCAGCTAAATTGAGAAAGAGAATATATTGTCTAATTAGAAAAGTTATAATCTCAGCTAAATAGCGTAGATTCGCAAAATATGTGTCCAATTTTTGATTTGAGAAAGGGGCAATATATTGTCTAATTAGCAACTTATAATCTAAGATAAATAGCGTAGATTCGCACTTGATAATCTCAGCTAAATTGCGCAGATTCGCACTTGATAATCTCAGCTAGGTAGCGTAGATTCGCAAAACTTGTTTCTAGTTCGCAAAACAATCGCACTTGATAATCTCAGCTAAATAGCGTAGATTCGCAAAACATGTTTGCAGTTTTTGATTTGAGAAAGAGAGAATATGTTGTCAAATTAGAAAAGCTATAATCTCAGCTAAATTGCGCAGATTCGCACTTGATAATCTCAGCTAGGTAGCGTAGATTCGCAAAACATGTTTCCAGTTTTTGATTTCAGAAAGGGGCAATATATTGTCTAATTAGAAAGTTATAATCTAAGATAAATAGCGTAGATTCGCACTTGATAATCTCAGCTAAATAGCGTAGATTCGCAAAACATGTTTACAGTTTTTGATTTGAGAAAGAGAGTATATTGTGTAATTAGAAAAGTTATAATCTCAGCTAAATTGCGTAGATTCGCAATTGATAATCTCAGCTAATAGCGTAGATTCGCAAAAGCCTGTTTCTAGTTTTTGATTTGAGAAAGGGGCAATATATTGTCTAATTAGCAAGTTATAATCTAAGCTAAATAGCGTAGATTCGCACTTGATAATCTCAGCTAAATTGCGTAGAATCGCACTTGATAATCTCAGCTAGCTAGCGTAGATTCGCAAAACCCGTTTCCAGTTTTTGATTTGAGAAAGGGGCAATATATTGTCTAATTAGCAAGTTATAATCTAAGCTAAATAGCGTAGATTCGCACTTGATAATCTCAGCTAAATTGCGTAGATTCGCACTTGATAATCTCAGCTAGGTAGCGTAGATTCGCAAAACATGTTTGCAATTTTTTGATTTGAGAAAGGGGCAATATATTTTCTAATTAGCAAGTTATAATCTAAGCTAAATAGCGTAGATTCACACTTGATAATCTCAGCGAAATAGCGTAGATTCGCAAAGCATGTTTCCAGTATTTTATTTCAGAAAGAGAATATATTGTATAATTAGAAAAGTTATAATCTCAGCTAAATTGGGCAGAATCGCAATATATAATCTCAGCTAAATTGCGTAGATTCGCACTTGATAATCTCAGCTAGGTAGCGTAGATTCGCAAAACCTGCTTCCAGTTTTTGATTTGAGAAAAGTGCAATATATTGTCTAATTAGCAAGTTATAATCTAAGCTAAATAGCGTAGATTCGCACTGGATAATCTTAGCTAAATTGCGTAGAATCGCACTTGATAATCTCAGCTAGATAGCGTAGATTCGCAAAACCTGTTTCCAGTTTTTGATTTGAGAAAGGGGCAATATATTGTCTAATTAGCAAGTTATAATCTAAGCTAAATAGCGTAGATTCGCACTTGATAATCTTAGCTAAATTGCGTAGAATCGCACTTGATAATCTCAGCTAGGTAGCGTAGATTCGCAAAACTTGTCTCTAGTTTTTGATTTGAGAAAGGGGCAATATATTGTCTAATTAGCAGGTTATAATCTAAGCTAAATAGCTTAGATTCGCACTTGATAATCTCGGCTAAATAGCGTAGATTCGCACTTGATAATCTTAGCTAAATTGCGTAGAATCGGAGTTGATAATCTCAGCTAGATAGCGTCGATTCGCAAAACCTGTTCTGGAAAATCTGTCAAAGAATGGTAATCCTGTCCTGGGGCAAAATATCTCCTAAGCTGCCGGGATTATGTGTAGATTGATTCCACTGTCTAAAACACAAAAAGAAAACATGCATGCCGCTGGAAAACAACCCTTGCTGCAGATTTCACCCGAAGTTGGGGAAATTTGGTGAAATACACGGAGTGAACACACAGTGTGCCGAATAATCATTCAAATGACTGGGACAGCTTAAGCATAACGTCAGAAGAATGACAGTTTAAATTTCGATTTTTCCTGTGGTGTGTTGTCGGCAAAAGAAATGCATATTTGGAAAGAAGTAAATGAAATGTAGCGCTACTGGCAAATGGAGTAAGGTGATATGGAGGAAAAGTTCATATATGCTGAAGAACCTTTATACATAAAAGGAAATAAAGTATTTGTAGTATTTTAGATCGTGTTTTTCTTGCTTTTAGGGAGTTCTTATCGTTGTATTCTGCATCTTCAGAGTTTGCTAAGCCTGTCTGTTCAGTGACCTGTGACTTCAGCCGAATAGCAACGAGGAGTGTATTTTCACTTTGCCCTATCTTTTAACCTTGGAGAAGATAGCATAGATGCGTAGAAAAGTTTTCGATTTTTGATTTCAAAACACCCAATATACTATCTAATTAGAAAGGTAGTGGACTCAATATTTCAACATGTATTATACCCTTTTCAAGATTGAACATATTTACAAAGTTCATCCGTATTTATAGAAAGGCTATGGTGAACACCATTTAGAAGATAGGCAGCGTTTATAACATACCATTTGGTGGGAAGCGTTGTGAACACACCTCGCAGCTGAATTCCGTACATTTGTTAAACCAAGAAATGCTATAGAATGAATGGGGGATATAATACGATGCAATGCGCTGCTTAGATTTTAAGTTTGTATTAGATAATATATGAAGTGTTTCACAAATGAAAGATGGGAAAAGTTTATGCTACCTAGGTGATAATATGAAATGCGATTGTATGCAATTTAGCTGATATAACTTGCCAATTAGACAATACATTGCTGGTCCAGGAAAATGAACGGGCGCATTTATGAATGGGCGATGTCACTTAATGTATATGTTAAATACAAGTAGCATAGAGTGACTGGGAAATATTAGCGGTACTAGATAGTGAGAGGGCAGTGTAAATGTGCCAAGCACGGCATGCTGAACAGCCATTCCACGAACTCTTTAATAATTTCTAATGAAAATGATCAGAGTAATCGCCGTTCCCCATATATATTTCTTCCAGTCAATGCAAATTCAAACGTATTTTGATTGTTTCAAATAATAGAACGATTATGCGATTCCAATCCGGTAAATACGACGTTTTATGAACCAGAGAAAACCAATATTCTTGGGCATGCGGCCTCGGTGAATGTTTTCTCTGGTCCTTGAAGCATCGTATTCACCTCGTTTATAACATACCATTTGGCGTGAAGCGTTGTGAAGCTGAATTGCATAGATTGGCATGTGATTAATCCCAACTATGATTTTCAGAAAAGCATACATTCGTTAAACCAAGAAATGCTATAGAACTAATGGAGGATGTAAAACGATGCATTGTGCAACTTAGCTTAGAATTTAAGTGTTTAGATAACATATTAGCGGTTTCACAAAAGAAACATGGGAATTTTTTATGCTACCTAGGTGATATTATGAAATGGGAATGTATGCCATTTAGCTGATAGGCTGTCTGTTCTGTGACCCGTGACTTCAGCCGAGTAGCAACTGGGGAGTCTATTTTCAGTTTGTCCGATCTTTTAACCTGGGAGATTATCTTCAACTAGTGAAAACATTCTACCTAGCTGAGATTATGAAGTGCAAATCTACGCAATTCAGCCGCGATTATCAAGTGCGAATCTACGTTATTTTGCTAATTAGACAATATATTTCAAAAAACTGGAAACATTTTTTGCGAATCTACGCTACGTAGCTGAGATTATCAAGTGCGAATCTGCGCAATTTAGCTGAGATTATAACTTTTCTAATTAGACAATGTATTCTCTTTCTCAAATTGAAAATCCGGAAATTGTTTTGCGAATCTACGCTGCCTAGCTGAGATTATCAAGTGCGAATCTGCGCAATTTAGCTGAGACTATCAAGTGCGAATCTACGCTATTTAGCTTAGATTATAACTTGCTAATTAGACAATATATTGCCCGTTTCTCCAATCAAAAGTCCGAAAATTATTTTGCGAATCTATGCTACCTAGCTGAGATTATCAAGTGCGAATTTACGCTATTTAGCTTAGATTATAACTTTCTAATTAGACAATATATTCTTTTTCTCAAATCAAAAGTACGAAAATTGTTTTGCGAATCTACGCTACCTAGCTGAGATTATCAAGTGCGAATCTACGCTATTTAGCTCAGATTATAACTTGCTAATTAGACAATATATTGCTGGTCCAGAAAAATGTACGGGCGCTTTTATTTCATTTAGAAAAGAATAACCCGTATGTCTGTTGTGACTGATTGAAATCGGCATCACCATTTTATCCAGGTCATGCTCAAATACGGTTTAACACAATCATGTGCGCTGTTCGCATCATACGGTGACATTAATAAATTTACATCCGCGTGACTATCAACATGAAAACGGGGTCAATTGTAGTCCCAATCTCACGTTCGGTTATTTCCGTATTGGCGGAAGCTAGTGAGTTCTGGGGCTAGATTGTTGTAGTCCCTCAAAAACAAATGCAATAAAAGCGCCCGCAACAGGTGAAGGGCATAACGGATCTTGTCGAACTCGGTCTAACCACGAAGGGAAATTATTCAGGAATCCATCGATGCGAGTTCAGTGCTATGGAACGGCCAAATAAATTTGTCATCTAGTAGAGTTACTTAAGTAGGCCTTCGCCAGAGGAGACCGAGTTCAGTCCAAGGAGTTACGCCCCTTCGGCATTGACATGAGGTTTTCATGTCAGCGTAGATTCGCACTTGATAATATTCGATTTTGATTTTGGAAATAGGGAATATATTGTCTAATTAGAAAGCTATAATCTACGCTAAATTGCGTAGATTCGCAATTGATAATCTCATCTATTTAGCATAGATTCGCACTTTATACCGTGGTAAATTGCACAAAATTTTAGAATTTATCTTCAAAATAGCAGTGCTAATTCGCATCTAAATATATGATAGGATGATAAAAGCCAATCGCGCACCTTAATGTGTTGTTGTTACCGGTACAGAGTAATTTGGGAAATGCTGAAAAGCATCAATCTTAATAAATTAAAATATGATATCAATGCTCCCCAATCGTACATGTCACTACATAGGATCTTATGTATTTCAATTGAATTTGGTGTTCTGAGTGCTCATGTAATGAATATTTAATAGTATTATGACATCACCGTTGCATCTGAACTGATTTACTTGCAATGAAGTAGGGGAGATAGAGTCATTGTCTTCATTTACCTCAATGTTTACACCAAAGACCAGTCCATATATCTACCCTACATTGTGGTGCAACAATGTCGGGACTGCGGCAACATGAAAATAATTGTTATGTCATGCGCATGACTTAAGTCATCTCGTGCTCATGGCTTTACTGATTATCTCGTGCTCCTGCCATAACAGCCGTCTCATGCGCATAACATAACAATTATCTCGTGAGCACAACTTAATGAAGATAATAAATTGTTAGGCTCAATAGCAATTCTAATTTGACTTGCAACTGTTAAGTCTACATCATTCAGATCAAAAATAGTTCAGTTGTCATCGATTAAAAATATTTTCTAGGTTAAAGTGATAGCAAAGTGCCTTGATTAACGAATCAGAACTCATGCAGTCAGCCACGATGTGTCAGTGCACCATTCACTGCTATCAGCGGCAATATAGTATTGTCTAAGGATTTAATTATATAGTGCAAACACGGAATTATTTAACCATTGCATTTATTCTTGGACCATATATCTACCTGTTCACCTAACACTCGTAAATGTTGAAAATTATCTTCAAAATATCTCGATACTTAACATTCTCAAAATTGTCAGTTGGCAATAAATGATTCATTGTAGATTTTCTCTCTCCTCAGGTAAACTGGCATATACTCATTTCAAGATGGAAGAACAGAGACAACCTGTACTTCCTTCGACCGGTGGAACCAGCCTGATCATTACAAACAGTAAACAGTTCAAAAGTTGATATGTCTCTAATTAGCTTCCAGGTGTTCTGGTGATGTGAGTGTTGTTGCTGTTGTTACCGGTACAGAGTAATTTGGGAAATGCTGAAAAGCATCAATCTTAATAAATTAATATATCCTATCAATGCTCCCCAATTGTACATGTCGCTGTATAGGATCTTACGTATTTCAATTGAATTTGGTGTTCTGAGTGCTCATGTAATGAATATTTAATAGTATTATGACATCACGGTTGCATCTGAACTAATTTACTTGCAATGAAGTAGGGGAGATAGTCATTGTCTTCATTTACCTCAATGTTTACACCAAAGACCAGTCCATATATCTACCCTGCATTATGGTGCAACAATGTCGGGACTGCGGCAACATGAAAAGACACCCAACCAGCGCGGCGTCTGATTTGGCTGAGCCAATCAAAAATTCTCTACCATTAATGTTCCCTTCAAAGCACTATAAAGCGTTCTTAGGATTGGTTGACACTAGAGTTTCTGCAGGCCTGTTAGATCCTACGAGCGACATATCCGAATGGGGGAGCAGATAGACATGTGTAGGTGTTAAATACTGTGAGTCAGTGCAGGCATGAAGCACAACAAAGAAATGAAAAGCTTACGATTGTGTCAACTTTGAGATTTCTATATTATACACTCCTGTGAAATAGAGACAAAGAAAGGTTACCATACGAAATATTGGTATAGGTGATTCATTTTAACCATTCAGTTGACAATGAATTTCCAAAATTTATCTTCATGTTCCAATAAGCAAAATTGATTTGAGAAATTGTTTAAATTCAATGTCATCTTCAATTAATGTTTAATTAAATATGAATTGGCTGTACCTATATTTGTATGGTAACCTTTTCTGTATTTTGCTGGAGCTTCTTCCATATTATGTATAATTTTAGATGGGCCAAAGGTGATACAGTTCATAAGTAAGGCTTTGCGTTTATTGTTGTGTTTCATGCTTACACTCTCATTATTCAATATTTACACAATTCCGGAAGCTAATTACACTGCATATTCCTACGAAGTAGGCTACCATTTGTAAATTTTCCGGTAATGAGTGAGTGAGTGAGTGAGTGAGTCAGTCAGTCCATCCGAATCCTTTCGTCGGCAAAATAAGGAGAACTGTTGACATTAGAACATTGATTTTTAGCATGAATGTGCATTAGGGCATTGTTACCAGCAAGTTCTGAGCTTACCGAATTCTGATGAAAATTTTATTTATAATTATTTTTTATATTATTTATTGATGGCTCAGCGAGTTCACTGTCAGGCCCATCGGGAACCCTTGGCCGTATGTTTCACTGTGACTTTTGAAGGTTTCCTGATACGGCATATCACATTGGACACACCGGTTCTCGTAAAAGTTGAGCGACTGAGCCCGGTCAAGACTTGGATGGGTGACCTCGTGCTGTACTGCTGAGCTGATAAGTGTCCAGGGTAATAGGAACTGAGGGCGATAATAGTTGCTACGCTATTGACTCACCAGCGGTGACATCTGGGAAAGTTAATAGTACCCACTGTCAATTAGAGACTGCTATATAAATTCTCTCACGGTAGCGCATAGGGCCCCCAAGTCATCTCTCGAGTGCACACTTAAATCATATGAAACCCTACTTCGTAGGTCCTGTGACGTTAGTCACACTGCCATGTGTTTTGTTATTATCTTCAGACATACTCTTTTCAGAATTTCCCAAAATACTCTGTAACAACAACAACTGTCACCTCATTAACCCCTCAACAACACTTGTCACCAGAGCGAGGATGTAATTGTCTCTTCCATATATAAGTATTAAAATGCCTGTCATCAGACGAGGCTGTACCAGGGATATCGAGTGAGTTTCGTCTGTCCTTCCGTCCATCCGTTAACTTTGGTTGTCTATGTGATTGATATCTCCAGTTCCAGGTTATGATTGAGTACCAAACTTTGGATTTATCTTACCAATGGGACAAGGAAGAACCCTATCAATTCTGAGGTCAAGAGGTCAAAGATCCAGGTCACTGTGGTCCAAAAATTAAGAAATTATGACATTGAAAAAAAAATGTTATGCCCATACTAGAACACCAGCTCGGGTTTCGAATTGTAGTCAAATTAGAGGTACACCTCTAACTTGTGGCAAAGAAGAAGCCTGCTGATTTTAATATCTGTATATTAGTTGCCTGTGCGGTATGTTTAGTTCCAGGTTGTGGATTGGCACCATATTTTTTGGTATACCTTCCCAATATAACCCATGGTGATGCAAAGATCAAAGGCCACAGTGACCCAAATTCACTTCTGTGTGAACCCAGTCTGATCAATTATCCACAGCTCGCTAGATTTGCCTGGACATCTTTGCTCCAGTACGTAAGTACAGTGGGCAGTATTTGCCTCTTCCCGAAGTTGTTTTACATCTGGGTGTCGATAGCCATGCATCTTATTGTAGCTTGAAGGTTGATTTGACAGCTGACACAGATCGAAGATTTGCAATGAGCTTGATGTTCATTTCTCACACACAGGTTTGAATTGTCATTCTGTATAGCTATACAGCACACGTTATATTAATTTATATGAAAGCGGACAATTCAGTCTGTATCATACTTTCTCACATCAATCCAATAACAATGGACTTGCCTCACTGAACAGCAGTCCACGGCCGTCAAACTTCACAGACTGTGGCAGGAATTTCTGTGTCATTACCATTTCTCTGTAAAAAATTGCAATAACCTTTCCCATTACAGTCACTACATGTATATGGCCTTAATCTAGCTGACTCTGACGTGAACTTCAAGTGTTATACATTTGAAAATTTGAAATCCCATATCTCATGATGCACTGAACTTCCTGTACAAATCGACTGTTCCTTCTTTTGATTCTAAGTGATAAATTTTATTTATTACTTGATACAGTAATGTATATTATTGGATGAATATTTTACATGTATATGTATTTTTGTTCTGTAAGTGTAAACATATGTATTTTATATGTTTACATGTTTTTAATGTAAATATTATGTTCTATGGCAATCCCTCTAATAAGTCCATCATGGGAAATGAAATTTCCCACCATACTATCTGGGTGTGATAAATTTACTAGAACAGGGCTTGGACAATCATGCTTATAATCCATTATTTTTTGCTATTTCAACATTTTAGAGGATGAACAAATTTATTAGAACGACCGATTGATTTCCCCAATTTTGGGGGTGAGTGAAGTTTTATAGGGGGATTGAATTATTAAAGGAATTACCATAAAATAATTTGTCATAATCAGTTTTAAGCTTTAATCGAAATGCAGTGTTCTGTTCATATGAGAATTCATTCTCTTGACCATATAACCTCCTACTGTCAGAGATAACCTCTGAGTTCACTGGGCTAAAAACTGCAGCACACAGCTTTTATGCACAGCTTTTGGCTGTCGGCCAATCGTCAAACATGGTCAACTGGGCTCAGGAAATCACAACTAAACAACATTGTATTATGTGCTAGCTCTTTTCAAATAAGTGAGCCTGTACCTTATTCATATAAAACCTGTGAATACCCTATTTCTTCTAATTATTCAGACAGCAAAAGTTAACTTCAGACATCTGCAGAGAGAAATTCTGCTAACTTTCTACAAATTTCACTGGCTGTCTTTTAAGTTATTGGGATAAATAACATATCCATGCCACAGTATTTAGCCTCATTTGACATAAAGATGTTTTTATTCTGCTTAATCTAAGTCTGAAAATGTCGAAAAATTAAAAGAAATAGGGTACCGACACCTGGGTGAACTGACCAAACTCTAAATACCAACTTTATCCATGGTCTCAATACTTCAATTTAAAGGTGAACTGAAAAGCTTTCCAATGTTCTGTTAAAATGTCATAAAACAAGAACTTCTATAGTTGTTACAAATATGTGTGGTTATAGTTCTGTGGGTTATTGTTTTATTTTGGGTATATGAGAAGTCAAAACTTATACCACCAGAAAACGAGAGCCAGAACTTCTAAAAACGTCATCGCTTGCCTCCCATTGTTTTTGGAACATCGTGACGTTATAGTGGTCCTCGCTTATTCATCCGACGTAGCATGATGTCACATTTAAATAAAACTTGAATGAAGGAGACTGCTATAACGTTCTACAAACCAAGAGAGACAAGCGATGCAAGTTTTCAAGACAGATTTATAACAGCATAACTTAAATATCTTATTAGTACAATTTTGCAAAATATGTTTTCCCCAAAAATGTATAAAAGTTATGTCACATAAGACAAGATATATATAAGCAACATTTTAGATAAAATTAAAAGCTTTGCAGTTCACCTTTAAAGTATTTTCAACCTTGATAAACCAGAACACTGTCAAAACCAATACTGTAATCTGATCTCAAGCATAGTCTGTATACACAGGTTCCATTATATAAGATATACTGGCTGCATTTACCCTCTATCTTATGTGCAGATAAATGCTTTCTGACTGTAAATCCAAATTGATAAAGACGGGAATTTGCATGCACATCACATTTTTAGACCTGAATTAGTCATGTTAAATCAAGGTCAAGTCAGGTTAAGAGGTTTACTCTAATTGTTCCTCTCTCATTCATACCACCAAATATTCACCTAGGGGGCGCTTTGAACATACATTTCTTTAATAACAAATTCGTTGCATGGTTCAATCCGATTCCAATTAAGTCTACATCACCATGCCAAACATTTGGAGATGATTATATGGCTCATTAAAACTAATTGATTGGTTATCATAACCACTCGCCACAATTTTACTTTGCCACCCTGAACATTTTGAAAACAATTATGCATTGTCTAAAGCAAATTTTTATTTACGCCATGTGTGCCGACAGTCTGGAATCACGATAGGAAGTCCTCATTTCATCATTAACCTAAATTGCAAATTATGTAGAAGTTTTATGCCAGGCTACAAATATAATCCGCCTGCCCGCCACTCTTTCCTGGTGGGTAGTCGATGATAAATGAACAATTACTTTCAATGAGCTTAAGGATGTCCGCTGGTGGTTTTTGACTTTGGCAGCCATTTTGTCTGTTTTTCTATTGGATTATCTCCCTTTCCTAGGTTAAGAGATAGTGATTTTCTTTGAAAGCTTTCTAGCCGAGAATTTTGCACAGCAACATCCATCCAATTTGCTAAATTTTGATAGACATTGTTGTTATCTACAAACAGTAAGAATATAAGAAAAAGTTAAATACTATTTATATGAATTTTTCATGAATATGCTTCAAAACTCGGGTTATTCCCTATGCTTTCTGGGTTATCAAATTGGGCATGGATCAGTCCACTTAACGTTGCCTACAGCTCAAAAATGCACACCAACCTATATTTTTTTCTTTGTTTTTCCTCATATTACACAATTATGAATGCAACAACACACATTATTCAAAAAGTTAATTACTTTGATTTACCACCAGCGGACACCCTTAACATGTCTTTGTTTGTGATTTCTCTACACAGTTATGTTAGTGGCTTCTCACATTGTCTTATTTGATGAAATGATTGTCACATTTATCATGTTTACAGAACTGTGCCAAAAAAATGTTCCGCAAAATAGGAATTTTTCTTTTTACAAATCAAATTGTGTGGGCACAGTACAATATAAATATTTAATAATAACAATATTGTGGATAATAAATGAACTATGTACATACCTGTATCTGTGTAAGTATTGTTTGATGATTTATAGGCCTTTATCTTTAACCTGCCCACAGCGCATGCTCCGTTTCAAGGCTCACTCCACTATACCCCTGCCCATAATAGCGAAAGATGACCTTGTGACCTATAGGGGAAATAAAACCCATGCACACACACTTCAGTTTCAGTCTGATCAAACATCTTCAGTTTTGCACATGAGCGAACTATTTTTCATATGCTCCGTCTATATAAACAGGGAAAATAACCCCCAGATCATTCTTTTTAACACGAGGTCAAAAGAAGTATTAGGCAGAATGGAAAAGTAATCGAAATTTAATCGATTTTACTATATATGGTGTCACTTCGGGCGGTGTGCTGCTGGGGCGAGAATCCTGTCCAAAAAGCTGACTAGTGGCTGGGGTATTATTATCTACCAGTAATTGGTTGCTTTATCTTACTGACTTTAACCATGATTGATTTTGGAAAATGATTCTCTTTGATGAGATTGAGACTGAATGTTCCAATATTTGATGAACAGAATGAAAAAATGCCAGATATAAATAGTATGAAAATCTTCCCCACCTAGATCCATTATACTCCATGATCATGAGGGTCTCCGATAATTGGTCAAATAAAAACTGATATTAAGAAAGCTGAATATATAATCCTGCATCATGTGTTGCAGTGGGTAGGTATCCAATGCACATGGGACTTTTATAGTATGCCGAGATGCGTACACTGCGGTACGCGCCTGTACACTCCACCTTGAGTGTGTTTCGATGAGGTCATCGTCAAGTTACACCAAGAGCGTTTCATAGACCCATAGTGGTCCATCTGCATCTGAACATGCCCTTTCTCTACTACTATTATCCACATACACACGAGCCTATCGTCCCAGTCTTATTCTACCTAACGAGAGCTTCATTCTAGCATGCCGCCATCCCTATTGGCTAGTGTATAAGGGTATACAGGTAGGCATGTCCCCAGTGCGCATTTGATTATAACTGCGCTTTCTCTACTACTGATAACGCCCTACCACGTCACAGTGAGTCTCCCACATACCTGCCCCTATATTGGCCAGGGTATATAGATACGCATGCCCCCTGGGTGAATCCAATTAAGCAACTCTGCGTTTTCTGCCACTCCCCGAACAGAATATTAGTTTCAAACTTTGGCTAGATCGATCTCAATTCTAATACAGACTGATAGCAACACGAATGTGTTCTTGATTGTGAGGGTTAGAAGAAGCTCGGATTAGATTGAAAGTTGATTTCTTGCCAATCTTTTGGAGTATTTTCATCAAATGGGTCTCATTCTTTTCAGGGTTCCCAGTTTTGTTTAAATATAACATTTAAAATGGATAGTCTCAACTTTTGATTTTGATTTGCTACATAGTTCCAACTGAAAATCCGCGGTTATATTGTCAACAAACCGGGAAAGAATATGCGTTGAATCGGGATAAAGAGAGTTTTGTTCACCAGCCAATAGGGTTGAATATGTATTTATATACAAGTGTGACTTCTATTTTAATTTAGTGTACAAGCATTCATTAGAGCTCTATCTTGGACGCTAAATGTTTCTTCTCGTCGTCTGCCTCCAAAACCTTCGTACAGGGTTCATCCACTTTCATTGGAAGTACCGGTACTTGAATTCCACTTCAACGTCCTTGAAAACTTGATATTTTGGAAAAAAAGGTCCTTGAAAATCCATAACTTTTAGGTTCAGGTTGCAAAAATTAGAAAAAAAGAAGAGATGGAAAATGTAGTGCAACTTTGTATCATAAGTGATAAGTTTGGGTCCTTGAAAGGTGCTTGAAAAGTCCTGGATTATTGCCACTTCGAAAGTGGAGGAACCCAGAAAATCCTAAGTTGCCTCCCCTTGAGCATGAAACTGGGTTTAAAGCCAACGTCGTACAAGTATCGATTTTGCTTTGCATTCACAACTATCCTTTTGATTCTAGATTCGCCGTTTCAGTATGGTATACATATAGCCAATTTTCTAGCAAATTTGAATGTAAAGTTACCAAATGTCCCCAAACATTCCCAAGGTGTACCGTGGTGAATAATTGGCGGAAAAGAGTCAAATCCTCAATGATTAGAAATTCGAAAGGAAAAGAAATTAAGGTGATCCAAGGTTAGCTCAACTATAGGTCTTGTTTTCTTAACAAAACGAAGTGGGAATAGTGGTCTTTCTTACTGTGTCGTGTGTCGTCCAGTTAATGAGATTGACCGAAATTTCTTTGACATCGGTACAGTTCTTGTCACAAACTGGTCAGCCCAAATGCTTCTGCATCCTTATCTCGAAAAGTTCGAAGACTGTGTCAGAATATGAACGGACCTGATCGCGATTATTCACCTGTCACCTGTATATTAATTAATACCAAAAATAATCTATAAAATGCATCAAGGTATAAAAACGATACTGCCGTTGCCATTTTCTCCATCTGCCATTTTTACCGTTTATCATTTTATCCGTTTGCCATTTTTGTCTGTTGCCATTTCCTCCGTGACCATTTTATGGGATTCGCCGTCACGCTTTGATTGTGACTGTTCATATCAATAACATGAAGAGCTTGTATAGAACACGATTTCATTCTGTTCTTAATACGTACCGGATTATAAGCGAAATTATACACAGAGGTTATACGAAACGCCAAGGATCGTATCGGATTTTTCTATCAGCCTGCGATATTTATAACCAATTCGATAAACTTGAGGCGCTTGGTTGTGTATTAAACCTTAAGCCGGGAACAGACGACCAAGGTTTCCCATGAATGAACGACTGACCACAGTAGCGTGTACAAGTAAGACGTTTTATTTGCTGGCAGCACTCGGTCATACCCGTTTATATTCGAGTATCAAATTTTTTCGCTGCCTTTCGCAACCACGAACTATACTTTTACCCCACCCGGGAGGTCCCGGGTGTTAACAGTGATAGGACACTACACGTGTGGTTTCCGGGTGTGAAAAGGAATAGAAACCAAACGTCGTGATATGACTGAAATAGTGTTGAATGCGACGTTAAATCTTATTCACTCAGTCACTCACTAACTAACTCAGTCACGTCTAATCCTGGCACACCATCTGCTAGAATTTCTAGTAAATCCTTAATTGTTCGATCTGCTTCTTGTCCAATGTCTTCCACAAGTTATTAACACTCAGATATATATCTATATCTCTCAGATATAACATATATATAAATATTAATATTCATGTCACTGTTTTATTGTTTCTCTTCTTGTATTTCTCCTAACATTTTGTACTCTGCCATTGACTGGTGTCTGTACAATAAAATCTTGAATCTTGTCCTTTTTCTTGTAATCAGCATTGAATATTTCAGTTATTATCCTTAGCATGGCCTGCAATTTTTCCCCGCAAAATACCGGTACCCAATAATGTGAGTGAACTTTTTCAGCTTAGATTCTCACATAACATTCGGGTACCACCATTACTTGGATGAACTTTTTCAACCGAGTTCCTAATTCAAGTTCCGGTAGTATACAGACATGACGAGACTCAGGTCACCATGTGCTCTATGCCATAGCCTAGGAGCATGGACTAGCTACAGAAATCAGCATTGAATTTTAGTTATTGTCCTTAGCATGGCCTACAATTTTCCCCGCAAAAGTACTCCATAATTTGGATGCACTTTTTCAGCTAATTTTCTTTCTGTTCCGGTAGTTTACAGTCATAAGGAGCTTCAGGCCACCATGCGCCCTATGCCATAGCCTAGGAGAATTAATATTAAAATGAATAATGAGGATAAAAATATCACTCGCCTTTTATCCTAATCGCCGTCAACGGGTCACGTGATGCCTTTATTCTTAACTAACAAAGAGACTGCTAAAAATAGACGTCACTCGACCCAGTAACCCGACTCGGGTCATGACGACCCCGACCCTAATTACGTAACACTTACGTCATACCGTCCAACTAGGTCGCCTTCTTACGTCATTCGACCCACTTTCGAGTGACCGCGACCTACTTTCGAGTGACCTTGACCTACTTTTGAGACCTTGACACCATTACGTCACACGATGACGTCAAACGCGTCATACGTGACCTAGATACCGACATCAGGGCGCTTCTACTACTCACGCAAAATCTACATGGAAGTTGTTTTACTGATCAACATTCCTGCTAAACACACAGCACAAAATTTAGAGTGGTCACAGGCCAACGTTTTGAGATAGGAACATCGCACAAATCCGCGTAATATATCTCTGGTTCAAGGTCTGTTCATACGGCTTGCTTTGTAGATCTTTCAATGCACCAAACCTGCATGTAGTGATAGTTGTCAAGAATTGGTAGAGATCGTAAAAATTGTAATTTTCGAAAAGTACGTTGAAGACATATTTTAACAAACTTGCTTAGTTTTGGTCGCGTATATATGTGAAAATTGACCGTAATTTGACAATATTTCGTTAGAAAGTATCCCCTTTCTATCAGGATTTCAATTCAAGACATTGAAAACCCGGAAATTTCATCACATTCCCGATGCTGAATCGTCGATGAGGCGATCGGTGATCCTGATTATGAAATAATCCGAGGATGCACTTTTGAAACGAGAACGAAATATATATATATCCTCGTACATTTAGGCGTACGCAGTGCTATATCGCTCCGATTAATAGGTCTTCATGTCGAAATAAGCCAAAATTGGTACATACCACTGCTCATAAACCCGTAATAATAGCAGGCAGAGATCGTTGTACAGATGGTAGAGATCGTTTGAAATGGTAGAGATCTGTTTGGATGGAGACCCTGGTCAGGGAGCACTCATTGTTTTCATTCACAATGCGGCAGAATGGCAAATACGTAGTACTTCAACGTTAGAAGTACGGTAAATAACAATGACCGCTCCGCTGACTTTATGACAGTGGGATATTTCTCTTTGTGTGACTCGGTTGCCGGTAATAACGGGACTTACTATACAAAAAAAGTTTAATGACCTAATATAGTCCACCCAATTTTTCGTTACACAGATCGACAAAAATCTGGACTTTATACCCTTTATGCGTTTCTGATGAACGTTCGAACTTGAAAAGATTGGTTGAAACCAATGAACATCTTAACATGTTCTTCTTTATTCCTTGGTATAGTCTTTGGTCCAGTCATGATTTCTTTTAAAACGAAGAGTATTAAATGCAGTAAAATTAGTCATTGATTAATCAAAGTATATAGGCAAGGCGAATATACTGTCTTCACCAAAATGGTTGGTGCATCGAGAAAGTTGATTTTTCTGGCGAATTTGGTGGATTCCGTGAATATTTCCCGTATATATTCGTGAATCTACAGAGGATTTCTTATCCTTTTGAGTTTTGATCCACAATCTATCTGCATTGGAAGTCTGGCAGTGTGCCTAGCATTAATATAGACAAATCCTGCAAATCATGATCACGTAGAAGCGCCCGTCACCAAAAAACACCATTTTTCGCACAAAATTCACTCCATATTTTTCGCATATATATATAGCATGCTGGGTTTTTTCTATTCGCTTCCTATTATCTCCAGGGACACGCCAATAACAGAGAAGATGTGTTTAAATCGCGAAATATTTTCCCCGCAATTTATAAACCTGATGAACTCGGGAAATTCGAAATTGTCGAGGAAGAAAAGTTGCATTTTACTGAAAAGTACGGTATATACCGGTATTATTTTAAAACATATGTAGAAAATATATGCATGTGACAAGTCACAGGAACTGTATACACTGGCCAAAATAAGAGTTCAGAGTTTTAATTTTATAATTAGAAGTGATAAATTCATCCTAGGAATATATATATATATATATTTTTTTAGAAAATGTGTATTCAATAAAACTCTTTTAACGAGAAGAATTAAAAACGCTCTCGTGATTCCGCCACGATTTGTTTGTGATCCCGTCACGGACTAGACTTAACCCCTGTGATGACCCAATCGCGCTTTTCTCACGAGGAAAAAAATCTTATCATCCTTGGGTACTGTATGTTAGTGAGAGATGTCATATAAGAATAATCAGATTGAAACAGATCAGCAACAAAAATAAACAAACAACTCTAATCAAAACGAAAGGACTTTCACTGTGATTCCGTCACGGACATTTCCAAAAGATTATATATAACGAAAAATTATATGAATTCTAATCGACCGCACGTTTAACAAGTAACAGTGGTTGTCTTTTCGAATTGAACAACTGTTTCCGGACATGGTGGGGTGTTTGTCCGTTTGTTTTTATTTTGAGTTTCTGTGTCGGACGTCACCGATAGACGTAAAACGTGATGTTATGGTTGCATAAAGATGTTGTAGATGGAAAAGCGGGATATTGTCCGATATTTCCACCAAAAAAAAAGAAAAGAAATGCAGCTTCGTGTGGATTGGGCAGAGGGCGAAAACCCTTGTCACACTATTGACTCATCACCTTCCAGAGGTGTTCCATGCGATGCGAGCAGTAATCACTACATCTTCATCGTTCAAGCTTTGGAACGCAAACCCTCCCGCCACAATCGTGAAGAACAAATCTGAGCTCGGCAATGACACTGTAAATTTACACCACTGACTTTCTCTCAGATCTTGTCCTTGTCATGCTCATACTCGCCGCCAATGGTTATAACACTGGACTTTAGTGCTCTTCTTCACGACTCGAAGTTGATGCACATTGCAGCAACTTGTGAGGCGCTGTAACGTCACTCGTGAGTGGATTAGAACACATTTTTTGAAGTCAGACCCTAGGCTATAGGTTTCAAGGTTCTAACCATAAAGGCCTGAGCGATTTGGAGTGTACCGCAGCCTGGGGAGGGGCGGAAAGTTCCCCCTATATATTTTCGCTATCCTTTAGGCTAGACAATATATCTTTGGGTCAGGCTTTACTAGAAAATGCAGAGAAATCCATGATGGCTGCCATGATGACGCCACAGTGACATCATTAAAAAAAAACATTTTTTTACGATTTTTCGGTAAAATTTTCCAAATTTTTTATTTGTGTGTTTTCGTCGCAAAAATGCACGATAAATGAGTAAATAATAATAATCTGATGTGAAATAAAATAGCTTTTGCCCACTTTGCTTGGGAGAAAAGCAGGAATTTTGAAGAAAAATGACGAAAACGTCACTTTTCTCTTTTCTGGTACGCCACATGATCACTATTTTGAATTTACCCACGATCCTCTGTTGGGGG
>JAVTVY010030659.1:0-13326 GCA_036873755.1 Hanleya hanleyi
CACCTCCCACCACACATCCCCACAGGCCGCCATCTTGTACCCACCTCCCACCACACATCACTCACGCATGCGCACATCCACACTTCTGACGTCAACCAAGGTTCTGCGCATGCGCAGTGAAGCACTAAAGACTTTAAAGACTCCTTGTACACTACTCAAGTGTGGCAATCATTCAAGTTGCCACATGAACAGGTACAATAAAAGCGTACCTGAGATACAACACATATCACGAATCATTAGATTCTTGGTATGTGCTTTAGAATAGGTTAACCGGAAGACTATAATGTGACGTCATGTGGCTCTGTCAGTATATCTCGGCACCTCTTCCCACTTCCCTTATAAGTGTTGTAATTTCTCATAATCCTCATACTTGGAGCTGTTGTTCTCTTACAGGTTGGACAAATAACTTGTTCTATTCATCCTGACAACGATGCCGTGATCAAACTGTACCAAGCTACATGTAACTCGAGACCAGCTGCGAGAGAATGTTGAGCACAGTCGAATACAACAAAAAATGCCCGAATAGTAAATATCAATTGTACAGTTTGTTGCATTCACAAGACCCTATTTCCAAGCGAGTCACGTCAGATGACCAAGATGAATAATTGAAAAGAAGTGGTGTGCATAATGCCAGCTTGGATTATTATACATTTATATTTCTTTGAAGTGAATAGAATGTACTTGCGTGTAGTTCCATTCGACAACGCCACGGAACATACGACTTGCACGCTTATGCAAACACACTGTTATTTGCTTGAAACAATTAGCAGGCCCTTGCGATGTCGATCAATGATATGATAATACTTAGCGTGAATTGTTCAGGACTTAGCGATGTGGAAACGAGAAGGGACGTTTTCCATTACCAGAAATCTAAAATCTCCACATTGCATGCTTGCAAGAAACATACTTTATAGATACCAATGAAACCTACATAAAATCGCAATTGGGATACGAAATATGTATGTTTCTAGCATGGAGCGGGTTTTTCAATCATTGATAACTGGTGGAAATACGATAATAGGGATAAAATATTCCCACTATTCCAAGAAAGGACCAATAAGCTCACATTCATGATAGTTTTGGCAACTTCAGATCGAAAATATATCAGTTATCATCAGTTAAAAATATATTCTGGGTAAAAGACATAGGGACCGCTCGGATAGACGAACCACAGTTAAGCGGCCAGCCAGCTGTCTGTGCACCGCTTGCTTTCATCGAGGCTAGCCAGAAATGTCCAGGGATTAACTTGAGCGATAGTGAGAATTTCCGATTGGAAAACCAGAAAAACAAAAAAAGAGTAATAACGAGAATTTACCTGCAATGCATTTAAATATAGAAGATAAACGTATAACATTGATCAATATATATGGATAACGAAATGACACCTCAGTATTTTTCGACGAAATTTATATCATTATAGTGGAATTTGATAATTATATCTGCGTATGTGGTGATTTTAATCCTGTACCAGACATAGTGTTTGATACATTATAGTGGCATTGACAATAATTATATTTGTGTATGTGGCGATTTTAATCTTGCGCAAGATCAGTCCCTTGGAATTTTGATAATTTTATCTGCGTATGTGGTGATTTTAATCCTGTACCGGACAGTGTTTGATACATTATAGTGGCATTGACAATAATTATATCTATGTATGTGGCGATTTTAGTCTTGCGCAAGACCAGTCTCTTGATACATTATAGTGGCATTGACAATAATTATATCTGTGTATGTGGCGATTTGAATCTTGCTCAAGTCCAGTCCCTTGATACATTATAGTGACATTGACAATAATTATATCTGTGTATATGACGATTTGAATCTTGTGCAAGACCAGTCCCTTGTATATTTAACTATCCACAAAATTAATAACCCAGCAGCACGCGAAATCGTTTGAGTTTAATAATGAGGAACTTTCGCTTATAGACCCATTTGGACACACTTACCCGAACGTTCGCATATATACATGACAACGAGGGAATCCAGTTAAGCAGTCTACGTTATATTTTTCGTAGTTTCAGAAAACAATATGAAAGCTGATGGTGAAATAACAATATATTCGTGTTGTAGATAGGAACATTCACCTGTTGTTATCAATTCAGTAGAGGAAAAGATTTATGTAAGTTCAATAATTCTCTCCTTTAACATATGTCATCAGGGTTAGAAACAATATTTCTGAAATAAACAGACAATATTCCATCCCATATACAATTCAGATGAATAAATAGTATTAGTAACAAAGATTTGATATGTACAATCGATGAAATCGATGACAAATTGCTTTCTGGAAGATTTGATGATGGAAATAAGTGGAGGTATTATTTCGTATTCTTCATTTAAGAAAAAAAGAAATGCGTTTCAAACGAGATAGTCTTATAGAAGATATACGTGAAGCGGAATCTATGGATAATTTAAAGTTTGACCTGATTGAATATAAACGGAAAGAGTTGGAATCACTAAGAAAAGAAGAACTGCAAGGTAACTATAAAAAAAATCCGATTTCGTGCTCGCTGGTTAGAGGAAGGTGAAAATCTCACGCTTTATCATGTTTATTTTTGTGAACGCGAGGGTCGAAATTATATAAGTAATATGGGTCCAAATATTGAGACGGAGATTGGAGAAATTATAAGATAAATCACAAAGATATATTAGAAAGGACAGAACAATTCTATGCAAATTTATACAAAAGCAGAGAAATAGAGGATATCGATAAGAATATTAACGATATACTGATGAATGTAAATAAATTAAAGAAAAGAAATCATCTGATCATATTATCACACAGAGAAGTGACTAATTACCTGAAACAAATAAAGAACAGTACATTCTCAGGATCGGAGGGTTTTCGGTAATCTCATGTTCGGACGGACATTGCAGGTTAGTTTCTTTCTGTATCTGTATAAATACAAGAATTTTAGTCGCCAGACGGTTTACCCCATTTGAGGCGTTTACTCCATCAGACGTCCACTATGCTCATCTATCAACATCAGCTGATTTGTTTATTTGAGCAGATCTGTGATCACAGTTCCCGAACTAGCGTATCTAATTCCGCTTAAGGATAGCTATCCCCTTAGAGGGTCAAAATTGGTCATTTTTTTTTTATTTCTTCATTCAAATATTCACTATTTCCTCTAACATTTGGTGGAAAAATGGAATAAAAATTATAAATAGATTGAAGTGCTTCAATATTAGGATTAAAAATTTTGTTTCCGATGCACTGGAACAATTAAACAGATTGCCTGTTAAATTTCTCTTTCCAAAACTCATTTCCGCAGTATTATGGTAAGCTAATTATCTATTAGTCCTACTTATTTACATTAATGTACCCCCTTCTGATCAAAACCATGCAAACATCCTTATTTGTGTTTCTAATTATGACGGTGACACTTCACTCAGACACCCGTCGTGAAGTAATCCACACTGGTGTGAACAAGTTTTAGCAGGTTTTTTAAGTTTAAATTGCACTTTAAACCGACTTGATGAAAAAAAACCTGAGTGTAATAGTTATCCAGAATAAACAGGAGTTGGAGTAGGTCCCATTAGACAGATTAAAAATGTATTTGACAATAGAATTCAAGCAAAAAATAGGGATTAATTCATCAGATGTTTTAGCTGGACACATTTTGCCCAATTTCTAGCCTTCCATTTTTGTACAAAATCCGAGATTTAAACGTTTATTTCTCGAAAAGTATTCATGCTACGCTTTTGAAATTTGGCATGCTTGTTACTTATAAGGTGATCTAGTGAATTTTATCTCACTTTTTGTAAGTTCGGATTAGTTTTTTAATTATTCAAGACAAACGACCGTAAAAAAGTACATTTTTTTCAATTTATTTTAGTAAAATAGCTATAAAAACAAAACCAGGCAAAAATTTTAAAAAATGAGATAAAGTTTACTAGTTCGAATTGTCTCCTACCAAGGTATACCATCAAAGTTGAAACAAGACCAACAGTTTATTTGAGCTGATCTTTCGTCATAGCTCGATAGCTAGCATATTTTATTTCGCTTAAGCCGGTGCTAGGTACCGTGTGGATACATCATTTTCTCCACAGGAACAGCTGCAGTCAATGCGCGGCTAAGATACTAAGGCTGCGTCCGAAAATCTACCGTATTCCCGGGTTTGGATGTGAATTGCCGAGGGAAGCTTCCTGTAGTGTCATATGGTTGCTTTTCCCTTATGAAAATATACCACACTTTACCACAAAATACTACAGCAAACTTGTAGTAAAGTGAGGTATTTTGTAGTAAACTATAGATGAGGTATAGTATTTTGTGGTACTCTATAGTTACCACAGTTTACTACAGTGTCATTGTAGTATTTACTACAGCAGTGCTTTAATATACTACAAAAACCAAAGCATACCACAACTCAAGTGTAGTATTTTGTGGTAATTTGTAGTTTCTACAGTTTACTACAGCGTCCGTGTAATATTTACTACAGCAGTGTTTTACTGTGAGACAGTGGTGTTGAGCTATACTACAAACTGCAACACATCTGTAGTATTTTGTGGTTTCTATAGTTTACTACAGTGTCAGTGTAGTATTTACTACAGCCAGGTTTTTTTGTACCGGTATTACAGAGTTGTTAAGCTATGCTAAAAAAAAAAATAAAAAAAAAAAATAAGCATACCACTACACAATTGTATTATTTTGTGGTTTCTACGCTATACTATACTGCCGGTATAGTGTTCACTTTTACGGTGTTTTACTGTACTACAGAGCTGTGCTATACTAATAAATCCCAAAACATCATAACCACAACACAAGTGTAGTATTTTGGACCTTATATGGTCCAGATCTTATAGGATTTGCAATTTAATATGATCAAATAGGATTCAATATCAGTCCACAACACCCAAGTAATGTTCTCCATATTTGACTGCTCGTAGTTGGAGGGAGAGATTTTGTACTACCAATCTCCAATCTGTTGCTCATGAGGCATCAAATATCAATTTTGGTAGTTTCATATGAAATTTATCTTAAATTTTAACTTGAATTTAATACAAACTCATGATTGATATTTTCAATAAACTAAGTTACAATTGAATTGAAGGATTAATTTTATTTTCAATATTATGAATATTCTATCGTTATGCTGATATTTGACTGAAGTATTTTGAAATGTCATTTAGGAAATGCTAATAAAATTGACAAAAAAATCTAATTGCCATCCATCATAGTTCGATATCCAAATAAATGCAAGGTCACTGAAAACTAAAATTTAAATATTCTAACTCAAATTGAATTCACTGATAATCTTCGGAAATTTATTAAAATTGGAATAAATGTATGAAGTTTTTAAATTTTGATTGTTTTGAATTAAAGTTTTAATTAAAATTGATTTAAGGATGTCCGCTGGTGGTAAATCAAAGTAATTAACTTTTTGAATAATGCTTGTTGTTGCAGTCATAACTGTGTAATATGGGGGTAAACAAAGAACAAATATAGTCGGTGTGCACTTTTTAAATGGTTTCCCAATTTGAATGATATTTACAAAGTCTGTCTACCCTGAATGGAGGGGAGGTAACTCAGTTTCTTGACACTGACACTAGGTGGCGCTGCACAGAGAAAAACAAAGATGGCGGCCGAATGTTTCCATGTTTATTGCAGTTATCAGCTGAATGATTTGGAGACAGTAAAAGTCATATTTCCGATTATCTATGGCTGATGGAACTGATTGAGATTGATGGTAAGTACCTTTTGCAACTTGTAGGCAAAAAATAGCATTCTAAAGTGATCATTTACGCCAACACTAAAGTGTGAAAAAGATTTGCACATTTGAAAATTGAACAATTGATAGGGCCTAATGTTTTTGTATTTGCAAGCTGTAATAGTGCTGGAATAAGTCTGGAATATTTTGGAATAGTTTAAAATATATTAAGTTATATAAATAACTTTGTCAGGTTTGTATATTACACTGTAAACAACCAAAACATTATGCTTCCTTGAAAAGATCAATTGTTTTATCTCACTGGTTTATGAAGGAAATGTGGCTTGTTGGTTGATTTTCTCGTCTTCTCTAATCTATGTGTAGGATAGTTAGGCATATTAAGCCCAGTGTAATTAACCTTAGATATAAAATGCTGTCTAACCCTACCAACTTTGAACGCTCATTGACGACGTTGAATTTATGTGTACCATTCTCGAAATATAAATAAATGACTACAAAATCTGGGTATCTCCACATAAATGCAATTTAATGCATGAGCTTTTGGCCTTTGCCGGAAGCCTTGATCAAGCGAACATAAACAAATTTGAAAATGAAAATATGTAAATGTCGAATATATTGACAACAGATTAATATATTACTTTTGTATATCAATTGCATTTACGTAGAGAATGTCAGTTTGCAGTATTATTGAACATCACATATCTAAAACAGTATATCATAAATAAAATTGTAGTAGGCTCTGCTGGTGTGGCTCTGATCTTGACCTTGGGAAAATTGCCAATTTCAGAAATAAGCTAACATAAAATTTCACCCATAGCAATGATTGATCTTATTAGAAATTACAGATTTCCACTTTAAATGAAATCCATCTGAACTAATATAAAAAACCCAAATATTTTAATAGCGGAGAATTGTATTTATTATGATGTTTTCAATTGCTGAACAGACATGTATATTTTATTAATTGAAATAACTGTGAACCTCACAAGAATAGATCAGTTTCTCTTAGTGGCCTGTTGTGTAAGGGATTAACCATGCTGGGAGACTCCTGCATAGTTCATTGTAAGAAACCTGAAGGGGATGTTTTTACAATCTCAATGTGTCATTTCCTGTACTGGTATATTTGTGAACATCTACCTTCAATAGACAAATAAACAAAAGGTAGCACCTTTGAGACTAACTAGTTTATTTCAACAAGAGCTTTCGTAGACACAAGCCTACTTCCTCAGATTCAATACACAAGCCATTTCCGATGTTTACTTGAAAAACTTGACATAACATATGAATGAATTGATAACAGTAATTTGTGATTCTTTCAAGTCCTGGCTTTCATTTCATACTGTCAGTTTCACAGGCTGAGCTTCCTGTCCTGTCAAATTGCATCTCTCTTCACCACACCATAATGAACAGTTTATCAATGATGTTTTTATTATGTTCACAGCTTCACTGTGGATTCTGGTGAAAGAATACAAATACGCTTACAACACAGCTTTGCCCAGTTCCAGGTAGGCCAAATGTACCAGTGGTGTGTTCTATTCCTGACAACCTGAACTTGGGATGCTTTTCATCCAGTTAAGGGCTGAACTATATGATGTGACAAATTATGCTTAGCCTAAGCTTTAATACATGTTGTACCCCATTTATGTACTTTTCAATTGTGGTAATTTCACCCTTGTTGGGGGGGGGGGGTATAGTCTAGTCTACTGTACATGCTATCATCCAGTTTTACACATTATCTGAAAAATGTCATTTATTAGAATTTCCAGGTTATTTGGTTACTCAAATGTCCCGTTGATTACTTCATATGAATAAATAAACACTCCTACAAACAATTGTTTGGCCATGTCAGTGTTAGTACAGAATTGAGTTGAAAATTGGTGAATTTATTTTGACAATAAATCACGACATGATACGTTAATAATTGTTTTTCCCACAGGAGATCACAGAGCCTACAAAGAAGATAAGCAAGACAGTTCGTGATGCCTAAAAGAATGAGTCAAACAACATCCTTTAGAAGTTAAACAAACAGCGACAAGGAAAACTTCCAGTGGCACCTGTTCAAGACATGTCAGATGAAGTAAGTATAAATTCAACTATCAGGACAATTCAGCTAAATCCCTAGGCTATTATCAAATAATTCATTATTTTGACTATTGAGAACATTGCTCATGAATTGTCTCATCTATTTTACTGATCCCTTTCAGATAACTATTTCTAATAATATTAATCCAAATTTCTCTCAATGTGGACAAAATATGTGGGTGTGGGGCCTATTGATTTTGGTTTTCTTCTTCTTTGTAGGATTCTAGTAGCCGAGCAGACCTGAGGGCTCTGCAGAAAGAAGTTGAAGAGCTGAGAGCGGAGAACCAGTCTCTGAAGTTAGAAAACAGTTCTTTGAAAGTCTCATTATCTATACTTACTGGTAAGATTTTAAATTTGAGTTTTTGCAGTAAAATGCATGTTAAATGACACTGAATTTTAATGATTAACAAGCGATCACTTGTAAATAATCATTTAATGCAATTAATCTTAGTAAATAATAATTTAATGAGATTTGAAAGTTTTAAAACATTGTTGATCCTTTGTCAACAAGATTCTGCAATTTATGACTATTAACATTCTGACTGAATATTATCAATCCAACTGTCAGTACACTTTTGTATCTTTTATTTCACAGAACTGCCATCTGTATTTCATGACATCAAGACCTCGGTGAAGACAATGAATAAGGTGGCATCACGTCAGGCATAGACTCGCCCAGCAGAACCATGTCAGCTGCTGACACCATCAACATCCGAACCCTTGCCCCATCATATGCGATCACCCTCATCACCAGATCCATCAACTGGATCATCCGATGATTTAATTGGAGAAAGACAACATTCATTTCAATATTGGTAAATATTTCTTACCCATCACAAGAACACAGTAGTAATAATAATATGGGTTCTTTCATAATAACTTAATTAAATTCAATTAACTGTAATGAAATGCCGTTGTCAACAAGTTCAGACTTGCAGTATGTCCATTTGAAGTGTATACTAAATAATTTGCCAACTCAAATTTTTTCTTTCTTTTCTCCTTCCAGTTGAAACTCGTAGAGTATTCCCCGACAAGAGAGAAGTGGACAAAGCCAGTATTCACCTGAAGCTGAACAATGCTTCGAAGCAATTAAAGAAGTAGTATTTTTACATTAACGAAGTGTTTGGACTTTAACTGAGTGCATTTTATGATGTTGTATGGAGCGATTCAGTGCTAGTAGAATAAATATAGTATTATATAAGAAATTATTGTGTTATTTTCGTTGTGTTATCAGGGCGTTGTCATTCTCTGAAATGGATTATTCTACAATGTTGTTCAGTATTGAGGATGTAATATAAATACCCAGTCCAAAGTGAAGCTACCAATCTATAGCTATATTTCATTTGTAGTAAGCTATAGTTCATTTGTAGTAAGCTATAGTTCATCTGTAGTAAACTATAATTCATTTGTAGTAAGCTATAGCTCATTTGTAGTAAGCTATAGTTCATTTGTAGTAAGCTATAGTTCATCTGTAGTAAACTATAATTCATTTGTAGTAAGCTATAGCCCATTTATAGTAAGCTATAGTTCATTTGTAGTAAACTATAGTTCATTTGTAGTAAGCTATAGCTCATTTGTAGTAAGCTATAGTTCATCTGTAGTAAACTATAATTCATTTGTAGTAAGCTATAGCTCATTTGTAGTAAGCTATAGTTCATTTGTAGTAAACTATAGTTCATTTGTAGTAAGCTATAGTTAATTTGTAGTAAGCTATAGTTAATTTGTAGTAAGCTATAGAATTTGAGCTGTAGTAAATCCGCAAAAGTACCACAAAATCGATAGTCATCTATAGATTTCAACTATAGATTTTTGTGGTAAATTTTCATAAGGGTTTAGTCGACACTTCGTCAATTTTTCCCACCTCTTGCATATCGCTCCAATTTATTACCTGTTTATGGTGGGATTCTGCTGGTAGACTGTTAGTTCCCGCCCTCTGTACATGTCACTCGACAAATACATGTAGGTTTGATTTGGTGGGCAATTTAAGCCGTACGATGTGTGGCTTTACAGGTTAGTTTTTCTGGGTATTCTTGCATTTACCAGATTTACCCCATGTTGAGTCGTTTATTCCATCAGACGTCCACGATGCCCATCTATTGACATCAGGAGAGTTATTTATTTGAGCTGATCTATCATTACAGTTCCCGAGCTAGCCCAAGTAATTCCGCTTAAACCGGTGCTATGGATCGCGCGAAAACTTCATTGTCCCCACATGAACAACAGCAATAAAAGCGCGGCTGAGATACTAAGGCTACGTCCGAGAATCTGTCGTATTCCCGGGCCTGGATGTGAGTTGCCGAGGGACGCTTCGTGTAGAGTGACATAGTTGTTTTTTAGTCGCCAGACGTCAATTTTTTACCACCGTCTGTACATGTCATTCGACAAATATATGTAATTTTGTTTTGGCGGGAAATTTAAGCCGTACGACGTGAGGCATTATAGGTTAGTTTTTCTGGGGATTCTTGCATTTATCAGGTTTACCCCATGTTGAGTGGTTTATTCCATCAGACGTCAAAGATGCTCATCTATTAACATCAGAGTTATTTATTTAAACTGATCTGTCACCACAGCCTCCGAGCTAGCGTCTCTAATTCCGCGTAAGCCGGTGCTGGCCGCCGCGTGGATACTACATTTTCTCCACCTGAACACTGCAATAAATTGGAACGATATACAAGACATGTGAAAAATTGACATTTGGCGACTAAAAAGTAACCATATGACTCTACAAGAAAGAATTCGTTGACACCCAGCATTCAGTCACGAAGATACGGAGGAATCTCGGACTAGCTTTAGTATCTTTCCCGCGCTTTTATTGCAGGTGTTCATGTGGAGACTATGATGTATGCACACGGCCCCTAGCACCGGCTTAAGAGGAATTAGATACGCTAGCTCTGGAGCTGGAATGACAGATCAGCTCAAACAACTCATCTGATGCTAGTGGTTGAGCACCATGGACGGCTGATGGAGTAAACGCCTTAACATGGGGAAACCTGGTAAATGCAGCGGCTGAGATACTAAACTACGTCCGAGAATCTGCCGTATTCTCGGGCCTGAATGTGAGTTACCGAGGGTAGCATTCTTGCGGTCATATGGTTGTTTTTTAGTCGCCAGACGTCAAATTTTCCCAACTCTTGCATATCGCTCATTCTTAATGAAATATATACCTTCTTCACATACAGCACAACCTAGAGCTATATAACTGTGATGCGCAAAATAGACACTTCCTTCATTCATACAGGGAGCCATACTTCTCGGCCTCCCCTCAATCACCAAGTGCGAAAGTTAATATACCCCCCATTTCCCCTAGTACAAGAATCGGTTGCCATTGGATTATGTCCTCTATATCTGACCACAGACACTTGTATCTTACAGAATGTTCATAGAATCATTAAATGGAGATACTAAAATGAGGGGGGGGGGCGTATTCGTACATCGTTGACGAATTGTGAGGAGCAGATCTGTGCTGTTATGGTAAAGGGTTAGCGGTAGCAGTTTTAGAAGGCTTTTATGGGTTACCATAATAAACTTGTATTTAACTCCTTTTCAGTGCATGAATTTCTGTTTTAGATTTCTGTAAGTCGATCGGACTATGGTTTATGAATCTCTCATATTATATTACCCCTAAATTCCTGAATTCGCAACATAGTTTCTTAATTCTGCACGCGTTTGTTTATGGGTCACTGATCTACTTTTCTTCGTCTTTTTACCTCTTAGCATGTACAACGCCGTCCAGAAAAAAAAATCTCGCAGAATCATGGGCGCCGTCACGAGGCGTTGGAGAGTCCAATATAGTATGTAGGCAAACATAGAAAAATAACATGCAATTGGGCGCTAATATCGGTCCTTCGCATCTAACGACCCCTGTAACGACACCCTTGAGAACTGGAAGGTTTCTTCCAGAAACCTGTGCCTGTAACGGTGGTTGGAGCGTGTATTGTGGTACAGCATGGCAGTGTAGGCCCCCATTGCGTGCAAGTCGAAGAAGCATATTCTCTATTAAACAACCGCCAGTTCGATGACATCACCGCTTATAAATCTCTCATATTATATTACCCAATTTTCCTCCTAAATACATACATTCTTACCGTAGCTTCTTAATTCTGCACAGCTTTGTTTATGTGTCACTGGCCTTCTTTTCAAACAGATATCCAAATCAGCTTTCAAAAATGGCGGTTACCACCCATTCACTAGCGGAACAAACCCGGGACAGGAAATTCTCGGTCAAGATTTGATTTGAACTGGAATCGTACAAAGCAGCTTTCTCCTTCACAGTCGCCACATGTGGACTGCCAATCATGTTTGGAGATGAACATGGTGGAGCCAAAATCTTGCCAGAACAGTAAGTATGGATAATGTCTCCATTCCATGTGTTTTCGACTTGTCAATCCGAGTTACCAGATTGATTATGCTGCTGATATAATACAAGCGTCTAATCCGTCATTCAATATTCAGCCGTCGTCCATTAAAGAATTTCCGCATCCATAATCCAAAGACCTAATTAATATAATAACATTAGCACCAAATTAAAATGATAAATGATAGTATACTGTGCAGAATTAAAACAAACAAACAAAAAATAAAACAAACCTGTGTAGAATTAAGAAGCTATGGTACGAGTTTATGTATTTAGGGGAACATTGGGTAATATAATATTATGGCATCCTGGCGCGCTGATTTGGGACAAATGGTTTGAATTACTATAATACACGTAGGTATCATATACTGGTAAATTGGCTTTTGCCAGCTAGAAAATGCCAGTTACAGTACAAGAGATATTTTGCGAATTGAGGCTTCAAAAGAAGAAAATTTAAGGCAGATAGGTCGGATGTTGCTAAACTGAACAACCTCAATTCAATAGTTTTCTGTGTGTTCTATAACTCAGTTATAAGGACACGGTGTCAATTTGAATCTGTATCAGCCCCCTGAACTGCTTTGAATTCTTGGGACATTTAGTTTTATTGCTAAGTCAAATAAATACACAAATATACGTGCTCGACTTGCCATGAAATAATTGAATTGTATTGTTACTGGTAATCTGCTGACAATAGTTCCTGAAATACGGTCAAAAAGAGTTGTATTTCAGATACTTGAGTAGTTTGTTCTTTCCTCTCTAATGAATCCGGCAGACCATTGTTACTGAAAAATATGCGTTGATCAAAATTTACTAACCACAAGAATTACAAGCGTCTGGTCCGTACGCAATATAATAGAGGCATATGTAACCTGTTTCTTAGGTAATATTAATTCTTAAAATAATAGGAATTTCTTCAAGAGCAAACATTGAATTCAAAATTTAAATTTAAAAGAGATAAGATTGATAGCTCTGGGAATACTCCAGCATAAATTCAGGTCATCAATTGGTTTTACTTTGGGACATCAACACAACTCATTCGCATAAAATCCCTGGACCCATGACATTAACTGTGCAACACTTTGAAGTAATACTCTAGGTTTTGGGGTTTTCTTCTCCTAATATCTCCTAACAATAACCCTAGTAGATTGTTAGTTTCCCCTTGAATGTGAAGTAATTTGTGGGTCGGAATATATAGAGCTCCCAAAGTGAACCTTT